>VUQH01006617.1:2795-37864 GCA_015106775.1 Etroplus canarensis | reverse complement strand
GGGGTTATAATTTGCTGGGATTATGTTACTTAATTCAGCAGTAATTTTAACACCTTAATACCTGAAACCTTCTGTAGCTGTTGCAAATTGGGTGTTTATAATAGGATTCTCTCTTTCCTTTTTGTTAAGGAACATTAGTACTGATTTGGAATTATTAATTTTATACCCTGAAAACCTTCTAAAATTTTCAATTGTTTTTATCAAATTGGGAACACTATTCTTAAATTTGTCAGGAAAAATATTATTCGTCTGCAAATAAGGCAATGCGGTGATCAACTCCCCCTATTATAATGCCTGATATCAGTGTATGCGTTCGCACTGCCATGGCTAAAGGTTCAATTACCAGTGTAAATAACAGAGGGGACAGAGGGCAGCCCTGGCACGTGGACCTCTGTAAGCTAAAGGGTCGCGAAATGGTATTATTAGTTAAGATCTCCACGGCTGGGTTTGAGTATAATAGTCTGATCCACTTAAGAAACATTTCGCCTAATCCAAATCTTCGGAGCACTTCAAAAAGGTAGCTCCACTCTATCCTATCGAATGCTTGGCAAGCATCTACTGATAACATTGCCGTATCTGTTGCATTATGTTTCTCATGAAGTATGTTCAATACTCTCCTAACATTGTGATACATTTGTCTTCTTTGCACAAACCCGTTTTACAATCCCTGTTCTAGTTTATCCCAAATGAGGTGCTGAGGTCAGGGCTCTGCACAGGCCAGTCACGTTCTTCCACATCAAATTCATCCAACTATGCCTTAATAGATGTTGTTTTGTGCACTGGGGCCTTGTCATGCTGAAACAGAAAAGGGCCTTCCCCAAAGCATTAAGATTTCCCTTTCCTGGAACTAAGAGGCCCAGGCCAACCCCAGGGAAACAACCCATGAATTTTGTCATCTCTATCTTATTATCTCTGTCTCTCTTTGCTTTCCTTTCTCTCTTCTCTTTCCACTCACCCCCTACAAGTCAAAGCAGATGGCTGCCCCTCCCCCAGCCTGGTTCTGCTGGAGGTCTCTTCCTGTTAAAAGGGAATTTTTCCTTCCCACAGTCGCTAAGTGCTTGCCCGTAGGTAATCTTCCGATTGCTGGGGTTTTCCCCTCTAATATTTTAGGGTCTTTACCTTATAGCATAAAGAACCTTGAGGTGATTTTTGTTGTGAACTGGCACTATATACATGAAATTGAATTGATTAAGCAGTATTCCTCCTCCACCAAATTTTAAAGTTGGCACAATACAGTCAGGTGGCATTCCCCAAACCAGATTCATCCGTCGGACACCCAGATGGAGAAGCATGATTTATCAAGCCACAGAACACATTTACACTGCTCCAGAGTTCAGTAGTGGTGTGCTTCGCACCACTACATGCAACACTTGGCCATAGAAACTCATGCCATGAAGCTCCCAGCTCACAGTTTTTGTCCTGATGTTAATACCAAAGGAAGTTTGACACTCTGCTGTTACTGAGTCAGCAGAGTGTTGGTGACTACTATGTGCTCTGTACTTCAACACTCAGTGACCCCAGTCTGCAACACTATGTGGTCTGTCTATTCATTGCTGTGGTTCCTAAACTCTTCTACTTTGCAATTATACCCCTTACTTGAGTGTTGACTGTTGAATATCTAAAAAGGGTGTTCATCCTATTACAATACAACTTTCAAATGATTTGTTCTATCGCAAATGTTTGTAAAGGCAGACCTCATGGCTAGGTGCTAGATGTTCTACACCTGTGGCAATGGGACTGAATGAAACGCCTAAATTCAATAATTTAGAGGCCCAATAGTTTTACCCATTTACTATATGTTCCTTTGCTTTATTGTTTTACTCACCATCTTGGTCTGAGAAAGGACTTAAAGTTTTACTTGCTACAGCTTTCTGCTAATCTTTCCATACCATGGAGAAGTTATTACTATCAAGCTTTTTTCGGTATGATACCTGCTTGCTATTGTTTCTTTAGTTCAGTATTTCGGCTTAATTTCTTGCACTCCTCCCAAACAGAGCCACCAGGCAAAATCCATTCATATCCTTTTCATGTAATATGAAACATTAGTAATCATCAAACTGGCAGTAAATCTCCTGTTATTAAAAACTGACATTTTCAGTTCATTTGTTTTCATCTGTTTCTCCATGCCTGTCACCCACTGAAAATATTCAGTGCTTTATGAAACATTTTTGCTTTTAAGACTACAGCCACTGGGCTCCTCATTTCCCGACAGTTACACAGTTGTTTAAAGGAAAGATGATGCACTAGAGTGGGAAACATGTCTGTCCTAGCTGTTTTGAAAGATGTTGCTGGCGATTAATTCTACAATGAGCATTTTTCAAAATAAACAAACAAAATTCATACACAGAACTATAGTGTTTAGAATTTTTGCAAATCCTTGTGTTCTCTTTTATAACCCCTATTTCAAAAAAGGGGGATGCTCCGTAAAATATAAATAAAGAACAGTGCAACGATTCACAAATCTCATAAACCAATATTTTGTTCACAAAAGAACATAGAGAACATATCAAATGTTGAAAGTGACACATTTTACTATTTCATGAAAAATCCCAGCTCATCTTGAATTTGGTGACAGCAACATGCCTCAAAGAATCTGGGACAAGGGCAACAACAGGCTGAAAAAGTAAGTGGTACTAAAAAGAAACCACTGAAGGAACATGTTGCAACTAATTAAGTTAGCAATGTGACTGGGTATAAGAAAAGTACTTTAGAAGTGGTGTTTTGAGAATTGTGGAGCAATCTCAGAATAATGTCCCTCAGTGTAAAATTTCAATAACTTTGAATATTCCATCATCTGTTGTACATGTCATCAAAATGTTTTGTGAATCTGGAGACTTCTCTGTGCACAAGGCACACAGCTGAAAACCAGTATTAGATTCCAGTGATCTTCGGGCCCTCAGGCAGCACTGCATTGTAAACTGGCAAAAGCCTGCATCTCTGATGGTATGGAGATTCATTACTGTCTATGGTACTGACAACTTGCACATCTGGAAAGGCACCATTAATGCTGAAAGGTATGTGCAGGTTTTAGAGCAACATATTTTCCCCTCCAGATGATCTTTTTCAGGGAAGGCCTTGCATATTTCAGCAAGACAATGCTAAACCACATACTGTAGTGCAGCTATTAAAACAGCATGGCTTGGTAGTAGAAGAGTCTGGGTGCTGAACTAGCCTGCCTGCAGTCCAGACCTTTAATCAACTGAGAACATTTTGTCACATGAAATGCAAAGTACGAAAAAGTAGACGCAGGACTGTTGAGCAACTAGACTCCTATATCAGACAAGAATGGTACAACATTTCTCTGCCTAAGGTCCAGCAGCTGGTCTCTACAGTTCCCAGATGTTTATGGACTGTTCTTAAAAGATAAGGGGAAGCTACACAATGACCCTGTCTTAACAACTTGGCGTGTTGCTGCCATCAAATTCAAGATGAGCTTATATTTTTCATGAAATAGTAAAATCTCTCACTCTCAACATTTGATAGGTTTTCTGTGTTCTTTTGTGAATAAAATATTGGTTTATGAGATTTGAAAATCATTACATTGTGTTATTTATATTTAATAGAGTATCCCAGCCTTTATTCAAATTGGGGTTGTAGTTTCATTTTACACAGACTCCCTACACAAGGTTATATATCATAAATTTTATAACTTTAGTATGTGTAGTATGGACTGAGACTCAATTTAGTCTCTTGTGTAAAAGAAATTCAGTAATCCTCAATAAACAACATCAAAACTGACTCATAAAATATCTATACACTGCTGCAACACTCTGGTAAGAGATACAGTAATGTCCAAATGATGTCTGAACATTAAAATTAAGGAAATGATGTAGAAATTTTAAAAAGTGATATTTCAAAAGGGGTATACTTGTGCTGTGGTCTCATGATAAACAGCTAATGATTATCAAATGTTTCATCATTTAAAGCTTCATTTTCTACCAGCATAATTGTCATAGTTAATTAAAAGATTCTGGTTTCAACAAATGTTCCCCTCTTTAGTATCAGTCAGTTTATTCAGTACTTGTCCATTACAGCGTCCTGTTAGCATAATGACTCAATTTTTCTAGTGACCATATTGGTTATTAATCAGGCTGATGGCAGGCTTTCCTCCAAAGGTAACGTATCAATGATCTACCAACCCAAGAAATGGCCTGCTAACCCATAGACTTTGCTTTTGTGACACAGGGCAATGTGTCTTGTGGTTAGGGGAAAAAAGAGGGAATGGTGACAGGACAAAAATGGAAGCCTAAAGGTAAAAATGGTTTCAATGACAGCTGAGGTATTTGAATAAGACACAATAAAGCTGTGACTGAGAAAGCAAGGAAACATCGTGGCAACATGCTTGCAACATTCTCCTTGTAAAACTGTTTTTCTGCTCGTTATAGTCAGAGGTTAACGGCCACATGCATGTCCTGTACTTGTTTTCCAGACAGCTCTTGGAATTCCAATAAAAGTCATCACATTTTTGTCTGTCCTCAGTATCCTGTGCATGGGCGCAAAAGGAAAGAACCTGCTGAGATCTCTTTTGCTAACAGATGGGAACTTGTGGGTCCATTAGGCTGAGAAGCACGCTTCAGCAGGTTCAGTCAAGAATACTGCAGAAACTATTGATTCTCTGGTGAAAAGAAAATTACATACCAGACATGTAGTTTACAATTCTTAGGAGCTTGCTGGAAAAGACATCTTATTAATGTGATAGCGTTTTGCCGAGAACTTTAACTCACTGGCAGATACTAGGCTCAAGAGCTGAAAGATGATGGATGCGTTCCACATTCACCACCTGTGCTTCCACAAACGCGACAATGTTGATCTGTTTCAGATTAAAACACAGTTAAGTTCTGTGTCATTTTTCCTTACACATTTGGCTGCTGTTCCAGTTTGATCGTCACACCCCGTTGAGGACTCCAGCAGGTGTGGGTCAACCTCTTGCATCAACTCCCCAACTTTGGGGTGGCTGGGGGTAATGGGGCAGAAACTGAGAGACTGTCTGGCAGGTAAAAGTAAAGACAGAGCTGTGCAGATGGTTTGTGAAGGTTGGGTATTCTTTAAGCATTTAAATTATATAAAGCATTGTCAGAATACATCTGAGAACAAAAGTGATTTTCTGGCTGGAACTGTCAAACCTCTAGCAGAACCTACAAGAACAATACACAGAACTTATGAAACAGAGGTGAAACAAATGATGATGAAGAAACCATTCACAAATTGTCAAAAAGAAACAAAGTCAAGAAATAAAACTATCTTCCACAGTGTAAAGTAGAAACTTTCATAACAAAAGGGGAAACTTTCATCTTCCAGTTGCTCCCATTAAGGGTCATCTGCCTCCATCTCACCCTATCCCCTGCATTCTCTTCTGTCACTCCAATCCTCTGCATCCAATCCTCTTTCACTACAACCATGAATCTGCTCTGTGGTCCAAATCATCCCAGTCTTGCGTCTATGACTATCTCCAAACCGCGCAATCTGAGTTGTCCCTCTGATGTATTCATTTCTAATCCTGTCCATCCTGGTCCTTCCTAACAAAAATCTTAGTATCCTCAACTTTGCCACCTAAAGCTCCATTTGCTATCATTTTGTCTGCAACACTGCCTCCAAACTATACATCATAGCTGGTCTCACTACCATTTTGTAAACTATCCTCTTACACTGTATTATCCTTCTGTCACAAAGCACCCCTGACACTTATCTTCCAACCACTCCATCCTGCCTGCATTCTCTTCTTCACCTACAGGTGCACTGTCTATTGCTTTGGATGGTTGACCCCAGGTATTTAACTCCTCCACTTTCATCTTCACCTTGCCATATGCTCTACTCTCATTCATACACATGTATTCTCTCTTGCGTCTACTTCCTCTTCTCTCCAGTGCATACCTCCACCACTCTAGGCTCTCTCCCACCTCCTCCCTACTCTCCCTACAGCTCATGATTTCCATAGTACACAGAGACTCCTGCCTGAGCTCATCCTTCAACCTGTTCATCACTACTGCAAACAAGAAGGGCCCCAGAGCTGATCCGAGTCCCACCCCCAGTTTGAACCATGTATCTCTCCAGCTGCAGCACCTCACCACTGTCACATGTCCTGCACCATCGTCATATACTTCTCTGCCACTGCTGAGTTCTTCTTACTATACTACAGTTCCTCTCTATCCACTCTATCCTATCCTCTCTGCAAAGACAGTTCTCTAACTCTTTCTTACCATCTCTACACTTCTCCATCAGCACTCTGAAAGTAAATATCACATCTTTAGTACTTTTTCTCAGCATAAAGTCATACTAACGCTCACTGATTGCCTTTCTTCTTAAACTAGCTTCAACAAAAAAACCTTGACATTATGACTCTCAAATGTCCCTTCATTATGTTAATAAATTATAAGTTAGTAAATTCCCAAACTCTACCAAAGTTGTACAAATATGTAAATTTTCTGACAAAATGTTTCATGTTCACATTTACATATTGCTCGATAAAGGACTTGAATGTTTGCCCTAATGAAGACAGTTTGATGATGCAGTTAGTTTGTTCTATTACCACAAATAAGCATGCTCACAAATTAAGAATCTACCTAAAAGTAGCATGCTTACTCCTAAAAGACAGTTGTAGGTTTACTTGCAGTTTTTAACTGTCAACTGAGAGTCTCCCTGGCCTCAGAGAAAGTGGGAAGATGTAATGAGCTGTAGAAATGGGAAACAAAGTTCCTTCTATTGAGATATTTATAGATGCATAAAGTGTGCATAAAAAGACAGTGGTTTGAATGTTGCTTACATTTTTAATGCTGCACAACCAACTCCTTGTTGTGTGGTGTGGGTGTGTTTGTTAGATTGCCGGTTAAAAATTCCAACATCAGAAAAGTGTGGGAGAAGAGCAATCAACAAAAAAATTAGGGCACCTGTGGGAACTGATTGTCTTAACTTTAAAGACTTTCATTGGTGGAGGAAAGATGCAAGTTTGGAATTTCTTACTTCCCCAATTCAGCCTGTTTTTATGAAAATTAGAGCGCTTTCAGTTTTTGGAACAACCCACCGGTGAGCATATACAGTGCAGCAGTTTTGTTTTTGATTTACACAAAAGCGGTGTGTTGGTACAGCAAAGAATTAAAAAATATATGTAAGTAGCAGCTTAATGTAAATGGCCTTGTTTATGAGTGACAACAAATTAGAGCAGCAACATTTGTTCCTGCAAATATATGCAAATTACAACTCAGTACGGTGTGATATGCAGGTGTGTCTCTCCAACCGCTTGTTTACCTCAAGGTAAACAGGCGACCACAGCACAAAACCTTGCCATCTGTCAGCTAACAATAAGAGGATGAGACTGCTGTGGGCACATGATGACCAAAACTGGATGAGTGGAGTGGAGAAGATTGGGTCCTGCAGCACATCACTGTTTGTGTTGCAGTTTGCTGATGGCAGGGTCACAATTTGGCAGAAACAGCTTGAAACCTGGAAGTCATCCTGCATGAGGCAGACAGTAAAGTATAAGCCGCTGCTGGTAGTGGTGAGTTTGTTCAAATATATACATTTTTAACCATATTTTAGACCTTTTAGTAAAAGCTGTTGTATGTAAATGGTGTTTAAATATTGCATTATTGCTTATTAACCAGATAACCACTCTTGTATTCCTGCTGGACAGCTGCCTTTTTCAGATCATGAGAGCAACAGTGCCTATAAAGGAGACATTGTTTCTTCAGTGTGAAATTAAATGGCTTGGCCTGTACAGTCCCCAGATCATTTCCTGGCACTGCTGGTGGAAGTCACCTGAGTTGAACTTTTACAGCATCTTGTTGCCTTTCTCAGTGCAGACTGCAAACCAAGCTCACAGCAGTTTTTGAAATACTCACAAAATTGAATCTATTGATCTCTGTAAATAAATGAACACTATTTCTCATCAGCATGGTCTCGGATTTACTGATTCACGTCCGTGCACAGAAAGTTTGTCCAGACTAAAGGTCGAAAAAGCACACATTTTTAGGTTGGAGGGTCAGACATCAGAGACTGCATTTCAAGTCCCCCACAGAGGTAATTATGTTTACTATTTTTTTGGTACGACTTTTATACTCAAGTTTCACTTAGGCACTAAAACAGCTTTGCTGGGGTCAGACACTTTTTCAAAGCTCTGTTTTCCTGGCTCCCAGGTTGTCCCTCAGAGGAGTCTTGAAAATCATACCTGGTGCAGGAAGGCAGCATTCTTCTTATTTAGTTCCATTAGTTTCAAAGTTGTACTGACGCAAGTTTAAACTGGCCAATTTGAACAGCAGCCAGAATCTGAAATGTCAGTTTAACTATGCACCTGTTATAGACGTGGACCTAACTGGCTAAATGCAGACTTCGTTTGGAGCCAGGAAATTCATTGTGACAGTGGCCATATAAGGCCTCATGTGTGAATAAACTCAGCTTAGCATTTCAGAAAGACTTAATGCTGCCTTGTTCTCTACTTTCTTCTGTAGAAAACAAAAACTTTGTTCGGCCAAAGCAGGATATATTTAGTGAGACATGCTGATGCAGTAGTCTAGAATATCAGTTTGAGTTTAAGTGCCCAGCAGGAAAAAACCTCTGAAAACCACTTTAGTGGGACATGTTTGACAGAGGCAAAGCAGCATCTAGGTACTGGGTAACAATCTGAGAGTAGAGCAGCTTGTTTGAAAATCCCTATCTTCTGTTGGAGTTCCTGCATGAGCTGCTGCTGCGAGAGAGATAATAGTTTTGTCCCTCCTCCAGGCTCCCTGTCTGCTTCTGGTAAAGCAGACTTGCCCATTTATGAGACAGAAGGGTGGGGGGGAGATGAGATGGCGGGATGAATGAAAAGATTGGAAAGAGGATGCTGAGATTCTGGCCTTAGGCACTGAACAATGTCCTACTGCCTTGATTCATGTGCTGGCAGTTAGGAGGCAGTATTTCATGCCTTGGATTGTGGTGGAGGTAGTCAAAATGTTGTATCAACCCGTTTATGTTGATCATGTTCATAAATGTGCGTGCCTGCCAACTCAGTCTAGGTTAGTGTAGGGTGCAGCAGTTAGAAACCAACATGTCTGTCTCATCATGGCTCACCTATTGCCTGTCACTCTCAGGTGCCTGTGGTTGCACTTCAAGAGCAAAGATAATAAACAAGTCCAGGAAAATTTGATTAAATGTGATTTAGCATGAGAAACGTGCACCAAAATGACTTGCAAGAGCAGCGCTGGGATAATTAGACACGTTTGATGAAGACAGATGATGAGAAACAGAAACAGCAGTTTAGGAGGCCAAAACCAAGCTGCAACCTGTGGGACTGAAAAATGAAGTCAGTGCAGTTTGGGAACTAAAAAACTGCCTGCTCTCTATAGATAACTTCCACCTAAACCTGTTGTAGGGTCAAGAGTTGTTTTTATTCCTCATTAATTAAGTCTTAAAGTTATGATTAAGGAACTTTTTTAAGCCACTTAACCCATAAGAACCCAGACCCATTTTTCACTTAGGGACTTCATACGTTAAGGTCAAGCATAAAGCTTTATAAGGAAGATTGTAAACATTTAAACTGTTTGTTACATGTGTGTCACCATGGGTTCTTATGGCTTAAGTAACAGCTGGTTGTCGGCAAGGCCAGCAGTTGTCACCTTTGCAAACTGGACCTCTCATTTTAATCCAGTTATCTGGCAAGAAGTAGTCTGTCATGTGGTTAATCTGGTCCAAGAAGTTTGAGCTCAAGTTTTGGTGAATGAAATTCTATTTTATTATTGTGTTTCCATGGTGAGTATAACATATTCCAAAGTAATATTATGGTAATCACAAACTAAATCCAGTAATTACTGTTACTAATCAAACAATTATGTAATTACTTGTGTAACATGTGTTGCCTAATTACCAATACACAATAGGTGGATAGAAACAAAAATGATCATAGTGCCTTTTTCCTTTTTGCCCTTGAGCTACAATCAGTTGACTTCAGTTTGTGTGGAGGGACGAGAGAACTGGTGCCACTGTGTGTGTGTGACTTCTGAGGAGTGGAGATGTGAACTTTACTTTCATTTTTATTGCATGAAAGAACTACAACATGACTGTAAATGGCAAACTACATCCAGCCCACAGGCAAAGTGCCCCACACCCAGAATGATGTTAAGCTGAATGTATGCCGACACCGATCAAGCAGCTAAAACTTGATTTTCAACAGATAATAGGAGCACTGATGGGCAATGAGGCTTGCATTGTAGCCTCAGCCATTTCTACCTGTACCAAAATTCTTCTGCAAAATGATCTTTGGGCCAGTTTTCTCCTGTGTGTCCTCAGTGCAACCTAAGGATTTTGTTAAGAGGTAATTATGTGGCAGAGGACGTCAGGCCATGTTGTAGAGTCATGTAACAATTACTGTAACAAATTACTTTATATAGATGTAATGTATTTCATTACTTTGTTCATGGTTCAACTAACCAGCGGAAACTGAACCTTGCAGTTTTCATCCTTTTTGTGGAACATTGGAAAAGCTCTTTATTCTCTTGAAGCTATTCAAGGGTGCATGAGAGTTTGCCCAACCAGTCTATGTATGTTTTATGGACTTGTAGAAGGCTTTTGAGTGTATTCCTCAGGGTGTCCTGTGGGGGTGCTTAAGGAGTTGTCAGCCATGTACCATGTATTGGCTGTGTACAATTGTAGTGAAAGCTTGGTTCGTATTGCCAGCAATAAGTTGGTGTTGGATACTGCCAGGGCTGCTCTTTGTCGCTGATTCTGTTTATGGGTTTTATGGACAGAATTTCTAGGCATAGCCAAGTGCCAGAAGGACTACCTCTCTACTTTTTGCAGACAATGTGGTTCTTCTGGCTTCATCATGTCATGACCTCCAGCTCACACTTGAACAGTTTGTAGCCAAGTGTGAAATGGCCAGGGTGAGAATTAGTACGTTGGAGTTCAAGGCCATGGTTCTCCGTACCCACTTGGGGTCCGGGACATGTTGCTGCCCCAAGTGGAGGAGTTCAAGTATCTCAGGGACTTGTTCGCAAGTGAGGGGAGAGTAGAGCGAGATGGATTGGTGCGGTGTCTGCAGTAATATGGATGCTGTCCCAGTCTGCTGTGGTAATGAGAGAAGCTGAGCGGGAAAGCCAAGCTGTAAATTTAACGATCAATCTACCTTCTATGGTTGTGAGCTTGGGTATTGACCGAAAGAATGAGGTTGCATTACAAAATTAAATGTGAAGAGTTTTATGGCCTGGAGCAGCTCATTGGGTGTCTAAGAAAATGTATTTGACTTTAAAGCAGAAGGGTGGCTGGGCTCTCCCTTAGAGATAGGGTGAGGAGCTTGTTTATTTGGGAAGGGCTCAGAATAGAGAGGTTACTCCTCCACATTGAAAGGAACCAAATGAGGTGGTTAAGGCATCTGACTAGGATGCCTCCTGTGGGCCTCCTAGGTGAGGTGTTTGGGGCATGTCCCACCAGGAGGAGGCTCAAGGCAAACACAGGACCCAGCAGAGGGATTACATCTCTCCACTGGCATGGGAACTCCTCAATGTCCCCTTGGAAGAACTGGAGGAGGTAGACATAGACAACCAGCTGTGACAACCAGCTGATGTGTAATACATAACTTCTTTTTAGGAATGACCTCAACACTGTGTGTCTGCATCTTTGCAATGCAACTATACATTCTTAGATGCTACCTGAGCCAGCTAGTGTTGGCTGATAACTTAGCACTCCACAATCTTGAACACATATGTTCACTTCTGCTTTAAAAAGCAACATGCTGAAACCGAGGCTTCAAAACTTCACAATCAAATGGGTGACGTCACTGTGGCTAGGTTCATCTTCTATATATACAGCCTGGGGATAATGATCAAAAGTGGCAAATGAGTTGATTGGTTATTAATCATAAAAACCAACTTGTTTGAAGAAAACTTGTGCTACCTTTTTACTTGATTGCAAGTAAGATGTAATCATCTCTATATTGGAATTTAATAGCAGGCAATCAAGTTGTCATTAAAGAAACACGGCTATTACGTATTCAGGGTCACTTATGTAAGTAGCTCACAGCAGTGTGTTTCAGTCATATCCTTCAGCACTGACGCAAGTTCGTATTGGGTGTGTAGTAGAACTGCAGAGTAGCCAGCATACAGCATACCTGCGGTGTTTCTTCTTGCTGAAAAGTACAGGGTGGTGCAGCTGCTCCAAAACACAGAGGTTAGAGCAGGCTGGAGTCCAAAGCTGAGGCTAACTCTCACTCTGGCACCAGGATTTGGATTTCTAGTACAGCATGTGGAAGTGCTTTTGGCTTGGAGGAGATCTAGCTGTTAACAAAAAAAAAAGAAGAAGAAGAAGAAGAAGAAGAAAGGGGGAGAAGGAAAAAACAAGCAGTGGCAAAAGCGGCCTCTGCATGAGGATAAAGGAGCCAGGACAGAGCACATTACTCTTCATTTTTGTCACATCCAAGATGCCAGCAGCCATACAATGGAAAAACAACCAGGCAGAGAATTATGATGAATGCAGTCAAAAGGTGGAAGCGGCTGCTCGCTCATCACAAACTGCTCACATATAATTCTTACAGAAAGAAAGAGGAAAAGTTTAATTTCTAATTACTGCTGTTTCAGTATTAATCTAATATCCTTCAAGATTTCCTCGCTCTGATGGGACTCAGAATCACATACTTGATTTTACATTTTATTCAAATATTTAACAATGCTGACCTGTAATACAGCTACCCCTTCCCTGTGACTCAGGCAACACCCCTGCCTATGACAGGCTTTCAGCAGTGCTCAGGGATATCATCAAGTCCATCCACCAGTCTCAAGGCTAATATCAGTGTCTCAAGGGTGTGCAGATAACCATCATTTTCCTCCACCTAAACCCTCCTGTTAGTCCCCAGAGTAGAGGCTCAGCTGTCTCCTGAAGCCTGTTTTTACTTCACCCCTTTGCTGTTGTCACAACATTTTCATTACATAGCAACTTAAGCCCTTAATGACCCCCTTCCAAGACTAAACATGAGGTCAAACAGGGTGTAGCCCTGACAAAGAGCAGGAGAGGCGACAATGGATTTTGTTCATAGTCACCTTCTCGGCTAACAAAGTTGTCTTGATATCAATTTGCCAAGCTGAGGAGGAAATACTACGTCTTAAATATTATGTTATCTCAGCTTGTTCTATTTGAATTTCATATTTGGGTTCTGTGCAGAAATTTACTTATTACAGTTCTCAAGATTGTTCTTCTTTACAGCTCTGTTTAAAAAAAAAAATCATAAAATGAGCACTGCAGAGAGTAAAAGCCCACATTTATGATAAACTCCAGGTACCACTTAGACTCATCCGTACCAGCTGCCACTCCACTGGTCCCAAAGGAAAAAATGAGTCCCTCCAGTATAAATGCAGCATAGATAAATAAATAGTCATGACTTTAAATGATTAACTCTTTTCCCTGGACATGAATTTTACTTATATTTTCTTAGTGTTCCTCAGCACAAACTTTCCGACATTACTTTGTTTCCTTGAACATGATTTTAAATCTGTCTCTGCTTACCTTTACTAATTTGTGTCCATGTACATGAAATTAATTTTGTTCGCTTTTAAAAGACAAAAAAACAGCCCACAGCAGATGGTACAATACCAGACATGTTGCCTCTCATACCATTGACCAAAGTCTGAGTCTTGCACACACCACATTTTCACATATCATTTAAAAAATGTTTAAATCCATTATTATTTACAAAGATGTCATTTTTATGTTATTTCATTTTAGTTTGACCTCCTCTTATCCACTAACATGGGGCGGGACTTAGAACTTGCACTGCAGCCAGTCAGCAGGGGGCAATAGAGACATTTTGGCTTCACTTTTGGGTAGCCGTCAGGTCGTTCAGGTTTTCTACAGTCATTAGGCTAAAGTACAACAGTTAAGCTTTGTTTCCTTGGTTGCCATGGTGGTGTCTCTCTGCTTTCACAAGAAAAAACATAATATACTTCCCATTTAAATTTGTGCTATGTAACATGGAAACATGTCACAAATCGTGTTCACCAACACGAAAAAAATGCCTTACTTTTTCATAACCACTTCACGAACTGCCGTGAGACTGGGCTGCCTTATTGGACCACTTTTTCCTTAATGGTTAGAGTTCTGAAATAGCTTCTTTAATTAGGCAAATCAAAGAAATAACAAAAGTTGAGGGGTTTTCAGACGGGTGGTTCCCTGTGTTCACATTCAGTCTGACAACTGAGTCCTTGGAGAACTGGGTTCTCACATAGTCATTACAGGACTGAAAGGGCTAA
This sequence comes from Etroplus canarensis, assembly GCA_015106775.1. Taxonomy (NCBI): domain Eukaryota; kingdom Metazoa; phylum Chordata; class Actinopteri; order Cichliformes; family Cichlidae; genus Etroplus; species Etroplus canarensis. The sequence goes on along the minus strand of VUQH01006617.1, from coordinate 23,660 downwards.
AGGGATGAGTGTTTCCCTTGGGAGTGCATACCGCTGTTTTGACAGTCATTACAGAGCCGAATCACTATAAAGGGAGGAATCCTAGCTGTGGTTGGACCTCCAAATTTAGTGTTTGCTTTAGTAGTGCATACCATTGTAGTGGCACTGGTTTCACCAAGGTTGTAGTGGAAACAACCTGCATTCATGATTACAGATGCATCTAGGAACTAGCGCGCTAAGACTACACAGACATCTGTGAATAGATAGAGGTTTGTGAATATGGGAAACAACTTCAGCTTTGGTAAGAAAACCCAGATAATCAAGTTGCCCTTAAATTCCCAAATGTCATGTTTATGAATACGGACAATGTGGTCAGCAACACTGGAGCCCCGCAGAGGACCATCCTCTCTGCCTTTCTCTTCACCCTCTACACCACAGACTTTAGCTACTGCACAGGGACTTCCCACCTTCAGAAGTTTTCTGATGACTCTGCAGTAGCGGGGCGTATCAGAGAGGGTGATGAGGAAGAGTATAAGACTGTAGTGGTCAACGTTGCCATGTGGTGAGAACAGAACCATCTGCAGGTTAACGTGACAAAGACTAAAGGACTGGCTGTGGACATGAGAAGTACCAAAAAACCAGCAACCCCATTTCCATCAGTGGGGTCTGTGTGGAGATAGTGAAGGACTACAAATACCTCGGTGTTCACATTGACAACAAACTGTACTTCATTAAACACACAGAAGCCATCTACAAGAAGGGCCAGAGCTGTCTCTATTTTCTGAGACACTCAGATCCTTCAATATCTGCTGAACGATGCTCAGGATATTTTATGAGTCTGTGGCAGCCAGTGCCATCCTCTTTGCTGTTGTGTTTTGGGGCAGCAGGCTGAGAGTAGCAGACACCTACATACTCAATAAACTGATCCGCAAGGCTAGTAATGTCATGGGTGAGGAGCTTGACTCTCTGACAGTGGTGTCAGAGAGGAGGATGCTCTGCAAGTTAAGAACAATATTGGGCAATCCTTCACACCCTCTCCAAGATGTGCTGGACAGATACGGGAGAACATTCAGCAGCAGATGCACCACGGAATGCCACAGGAAATCATTCCTACCTGTGGCCATCAAACTCTTTAATTCCTCCCTGCGACTCTATTACAGTTTCAGTTTTCGTGTACATATCCATATTGTGTATATTACATATTGTATGCAGTGTTTAATGTAGTTATTTTTCATATTGCAATTCATACAGACAGGTTTATTTATTTATTTCACTCATAATTTTCTTTTATATCTACTGCCTTTGAGATTTCTATTTATTTATATCTGAGCATCTGTAACACAAGACAATTCCACCCCCTGGGATTAATAAAGTACTCTGATTCTGATATGGAGCAGTTTTTGTCTTTGTCATTGTATGGTTGCAGACTGTGCCCTCTGAATCTGTTTGATCCCCTTTGCATAGGCATTAATAAACTGTCAAAGTGTGTTTCCTAGGATATGGGAATCCCAGTGGAAATGGTCTGGGGTCCAAACAGTCATCCTCTTTCAAGTAGGTGGGGTAGAGGCTGAAAGTTAGTTCCATGATGATCAGTCACTGTTCCTCACACACCCTAGATCCAATTAACCAAGGAATTCCACTTCTGACACTAAATTGTTGTGGAAATCTGAAATAAATCATTGTACACTACAATTGTTTTTAAAGGTTTTATTCTATCTGTGCAGAGAGGCCAAGTGACAGTACAGAATCCAGAAGTCTGTAAGCAGTTGACAAAGTAGGAAACAAAGGGCAAAACATATTTGCAGAGACAAGCAACGGTCACTTTGTCTGCCGACCTTGTAGGAAGAGAGAAGATAAACCTGGTCAATCAGCACACAGTCGAAGATTAACAGATTCCCCTGCATGTCTAGTGCTTAAAGATGATGTGAAAACAGATAATAGGTGGACAAAATGACATAGAGCACCAACATTCCCCGCCTACACAGAAGATTCAAAACAGAAGGAACAGACCTTTAAAAATTTCCATTACAATACTGAAATTGCTTCGCTGACAAAAATTTGGGACTAAAAATGTAAAACATTTCCAAAGCAATACAAGACTTCAAATAAATGCTTCCTCTGCTGTGATCACAAAAGAGCATATTTGTGGAGATGAAGAACTCAATTGGACTTTTGGCATAAAAAGAGGTTCTGTGTTGAATTATTTTTAAGTAGAAATCTGTGGTAAAGAGCGAGCATTTTTTTTTTTTCATTTTGGACAATTTCTCAGAAAAATAAAGATTTGAAAACATCTTTCAACTGTTGTGATCATTTGTGTTCATCTACTGTTTAGTGTAGTGGTGACAACTATTCCAATTCTGGGTAAGAGCTATATGGATGAAGCCAGTAGAAACAATATACAGCTAAAGGAGGAAAACCGAGCCTTGAGCTTTTGTAATAAATAACCGTTTGTGCTCCTAATAAACTGTATGGACAGAGTGACATGTAGCGAAGTACAGCTTTTCTACATAGGAGCTAGATAATTATCCCTACAAATGGTTGACATCGCTGCTCGTGTTGCTCCTGCTGTCTTGTTGCATGTGGTGGGAAGGTATTTGCTTGACTGCTGTCAAACTAAGTCTCCAGTTGTGTCAATTTATTTTTTGGGTCTGGTATATATGGCTGCCGGTTGTGTCCTCTCCAGCTCTGTGGTGCTGAGTTCAGCAGAGAGTCGAGCTAACTAAGCCCACAGTTGGGTGTGATTTTTGTGTTTGTTTGGTTGGTTTTCCACCAAAGTCCAAATGAAATGATTAATGGCTGTGTAGGCTGGGCATAGGGCCGTGGCTTGTTTCGCAGCCCACAGGCTTCTGAGTCTGATTAACTTGTTTACGCAGACATAACGGGAATGGGTGTAGGCGGATGGAGAGACATGGAGTTTGGATTGAGAATAAGACTGACAGAAAGTGTCTTTATTAGCATGGATTCCAGTCCCATGTAACATAACACATCTGAAAAGGAAAGGAGGAAAATTATAGTTGGCAGATTTTTGATTGTTGAAAGAAGCATCTAGAGTTTTCAGCCCATCCATCTTGTTCACTTTGATGCTGCAACGTGATTCCCATGGAAAATCTTCAAAATAAAGTGAACAATAAGGAGGATAGTTATATTTTGTTGTGGTGAACTGTATGTAAAACATCCAGCCCTAATGATACATTCTATCTTTTGTTGCAAGTTTTCTGTGTACCATATATGAGGCTCCTCATACAAAGTACTGTCTTGTGGTCTGGGGTTAGCAGATGATATAAACCAAAACTTCCACCACGGCCCACAAAATACTCTTCCAAGCTGCCGATCAGATTTTTCTTTTCTCATTTTTTTACACAATTTGCAAATCAAATTATAAAATAGAACAAGCAGTGGACAGTGCAAGGTATTTCTCTTGCACTAACTGCAGCACTGAGAGGAATATGGTTACCCATTACATAAGTACTGGAGAGTTTTGTATGACCAAATCCCTCAAAGTTATAGCACACATTAGTGCAGTCGTTTTAACAGCTTCTAAACAGCTTTAAAACTACTTGCAGTGTTCTAACTACTTCTTTTTATAGTTATCATTGTGGTGGCATCGCATCTCAATGAGGTTTTAAGACAGCAGAGTTACTCTCCTTCCTTTATTACACTCGAATATAATTCCTTGGAGATTTATCGCAATACCCTTGAGCATTTCTTTGTGCTGATAAAAATTCTTCTCTGGCATAAGGAAGATAAGAAATACCTTTGGGCACCTGCTCTCAGGGAAAAAACTCTCTTGTGTATAGGTTTCTGAATAGCCTTTCGTACCTGTTAACATTACACTCCCTCCGCCTGTCCTCAGCCACAGTTAGCTCACCTTTCAGTATAAAAGTCTCTCTTGGCCTGCTGGCCAAGGCAGCAGATGTTGCATTGGCCTGTTCACGCAGACATGCTTGATCCAAGATGATTGGCCATAATTATAGGCTGTAAGCTGATAGTGGAGGGGATAGGGAGTCTATTGAGATGTCAGTCCTCCCAGTGTTTATGAATGCATTCAGACACTGTCATGGGCGCAGCCTCAACAGCATGTGGATTGATAGTCTGAGGGGAGGTAGCTGTGATTTTAATAGGAACACCTGGAGAGGTGTACTGGGTTAAACAGTGAAAGGGTTGTAAGTGTGTGCGAGTGTGGGTATGTGTTGGATGGGGACAATGTTATAGTTGTTAACTGTTAGCAAACATGTCTTGTACATTTTAGAATAGGGTAGGGCAGTATGTAAAAGTTTCTCAACCGGCCAGCAGCAGTCTGACAACCAGCAACGGCAATATATAATCATGTGAACGAGAAAGCCTTCTATGTAGTTCTCTGAAAAATTAAGTACATGCTCATTTCTTTTAGAGAAATTAAGAGGGCAAGTTACAGTCAAGTACTACTAATCAAGTGACTATGATTAATTGACCAACAGCCAGCGTGACCACCTCTATGAAAGCAGTTTGCCAGTACTGAGCATTCAGGTGCGTGCTAACACAATGCACAATCTTCCCAAGAGTGGATGTCCAAGCAAATTCAGCAATGCTCAGAGAAATTGCAAAAAAAAAAAGAAAAAACAAGAGCTAAATCTCAGACTCTACAGGCCTTAGTTAGCATGTTAAATATTAAAGTTCATGACAGTACAATTAGAAAAAGAATAAACAAGTATAGCTTGTTCGGAAGGATTACCAGGAGAAAGTCTCTTCTCTCTAAAAAGAACATGGCAGCACAGCTTAGGCTGGCAAATTTGCATCTGACCAAACCACAAGATTTCTAGAACAATGTCCTTTGAACAGGTAAGACCAAAGTGGAGATGTACAGGTATGGCCATAATGCCACATTTGGCAAAAACGAAACAGAGCATACAGTATCAGCACAAACACCTCATACCAACTATCAACCACAGGATTGGAAGCGTGATAATTTGGTCTTGTCTTACAGCAGTCAAAGGACCTAGGCATCTTGTAGTCATTGAATTGAGCTTGAACTCCTCTGTATACCAAAGTAATCTAAACCAATGGCTAAGGCTTCGTCAGAATTGGGTCATGTGACAAGAGAATGATCTCAAGACCACCAGCAAATCTACAATCGAATGGCTGAAAAAGAAAACAATCAAGGTGTTGCAATGGCCCACTCAAAGTCTAGACCTCAACCCAGATGAAATACTGAGACCTTAAGAGAGCTGAGCATAAACAAATGCCCAAAACCTCAATGAACTAAGGGAAAAACTGTGATGAAGAGTGAGCCACAATTCCTCCACAGTGATGTAAGAGTCTGCTAAAGTCACACAGAAAAGGATGACTTCCACTTACTCCCACCAAAGTTGGTTCTACAAGCTTTTGAATAATGAGGTGTACTTCTGCAGAGAACCTATAAAAACTTTTTTCACATGTGCGCTGCACCCTGCTTACTCACTGCAAAAGAGACAACAAAATCACCTATTTGATATCATTTAGGGGTAACTATTAAATGGTTAGGTTGCACAAGCTTAATGAGTGTTGTCAATGGAGAACAGGCAGCCTGCTTACCTTACCAGGTCTCCACACCACTGCGTTCCACTCATATTGATGAGAATCTTGATCACAGCAGTATATAAGCAATTTCCCCCCTGGGATTAATAAATTATTCTGATTCTGATATCAGCACAAGTACACTACTATTCGGCATTGCTGGAGAACCACATAAACAAGTCTGTAAGTATGGCCTAAATCCAGCTGCCAGTTCTTATTAGCACACAGTTTTAATGAGCTTTCCAAGTTAATTATTTCCAGAGTTGAATTCCCAAGAAAACAGAACACTAAATTAGCAAAATATAATGAAAAAGAGAGCTAACAATTATGTGAAAAGTCACCACTAAAGTACAAACCAATTGCATACAGCCGCTCCAGTCATTCCACTGGGCCAAACCCTGCTGTCAAGTATCTGTTGAAAGAGTTGTGTTATGTGTTTTGATCTGACAGGCTCCTTTCTTGCTGGGTGTTACACAATGACTATCCATTATGAGACTTGAAAAATCTATAGCTCCAAAGCTCACAAAAAACACATTTTATATATAAATATTTTTATTTTGTAGTTTTGTGGGTTTTGTTTGACCCCAAAAAACATTTCAAAAACCTCTGTTTTTGTTTTTGATTTGTTTTTTTCTTGGAATTCCCCACTTCAGGAGCCAAAAAGGTTCACACCCCACACTTTTTTTCATAAATCATAAACAATACAAAGGGCCCAACCTGAAATTTTAGTGAAATGGAGGTTGGGATGATGGCATCAGCAGACTATGATTATTTTTCAAATTTTCCCTTCAAAAATGATATTTATTCAGCTTTATTTCACTCCATATTTTTCCCCTCCTCACTCACACCCCACCTGCAGAGGCTCGATGCTCCACCAGTGGGGCCCGCTCCACAGATTGAGAACAACTGGATTAAACAAATGAGGTAGAACATGTTAAGTAATGAGCTTTAAAAGTGCTTGCAGAGGGATTTTTTTCTCTTTTTTTTAGGTTTAGGCACAGCCAGGCTGTTCCCTGTGCTTCCATCTCCTGAATGTACCATGATTTAAGAGACAAAAATTAGGCTGACATTAATTTTCTCAGCAAGAAATGGAAAGGAAGTGTGGTGCCATCGTTTTTTTTAACTCTTGCTTTAGCTTCTCTATTGATCCCTGCTGTGAAAATTTAACTCAAGAAAAGTGTTTCTTAAACTATAAGTTTGTCTTCCATCTGGTGTGTCACCACATGACCAGAAATGTAATTTATTTTAATGAGCTTTGGTCCCAGTGGTAAAAACAAAAAGTTTGAAACCTGCTGCAGGGAGCAATCAAGTGTTAACCATCAGCTCACTGAATGAATCACTGGCTTGTTGCATTGTCTCTTTAGACCCCAAACAAAACAAATTTTAGCAAATGACTTCAGCGACTTTGTCGTTGTGTAAGTAAAAGAGAAACTAGGGAGAACAAGGAGGAGACAGAAACATAGCAACGAAGAGGAGCAAATCTGAAAGGGCTGTATGCTGGGAGGCACCTAATTGTCTACTGCAGCATGTAATGACAAGCTTACTTCACATCAATCTTTCATTATTAAGAGCTATTTCTGTCTTGATGCAGAAGGCAAACAGATTCATCCCCAGAATGGCGCTGAATTAAGAGGGAGCCACTGGTCTGTCTGCTGAATGAGCTGAATTAAAGCAAGCGGAAGATACAAGTGGCTTAATCTAAACTTTTGTTAAATTAAAGTGAGAATAATCATTCTCCCTCTGTGAAAGGTCGCTTGTAGTTCATCCAAGGAAAATTTTAGCCTGTATCATCTCCTAAATGGCTTTAGAGATCAGCAAACAGTTGATCTCAAAATGTTTGATAAAACTCTGCTGACTTAATATTGCTCACTCTATCCAGTGATGAGGATACTTAATTGTATTATCTATGATTCATAAATGTCAGTCTAATCACCTTTATTTTAATAGTCATCCTCAATTCAAATCACAACTTTTAATGTTTCTTGGCTTTTTCTAGGGGCAGTTTACCTTTGAGAACACTGCCCCCTATCTTTGAAAGCTATATAGCAACTCATCCACTCCTCTAAGCCTTGCAGAAATCTGCTGGTACAAAACAAATGTGACAGATGACAAAAGAGAGAGGAAGCTTAAGTGAAACTTTTAATTAAAACCAATCGCTTCAATTTGTATGTATTGCATATTGCGCTGGCCCATTCATCAGCTATTAGCCTGAATCAGTGAAACATTGAAATTGCTGTGAAATGTTGAGAATGAGTGAGCTGGGCACTGTGCCAAAGCAGGTCGGATGTGGAGATGAGGAGGAGAGGATCAAGAGTGGGTAAATACAGAGAAAGAGAGAGTGGAGGAAAGACGTGTGTACGTGCATGTGTGTGTGTGTGTGTGTGTGTGTGTGTGTGGGTGGATGTGTGTGTGTGGATTCAACTCATCTCCATCCCTCTAATAACCCCACTGGATAAAATATGCTTTGAGTGAAGATGATTACCTCTTTATCACTGTTCTCTATATATTTATCCCCCCACTCTCTTCCTCTCTGCAGCTTGCAGTTCCCCCCTCTCTCTCTCTCTCTCTCTCTCTCTCCCATCCTTGCTGTACTCCAGAAAATAAGCCTCAGTCTCAGCGATGCTTTTCAGTTCTCAAAAGTCCTGAAGAGATTAGCACTTTGAACTTGTGTGGCTTCATTTTAACTTTCCAAACTGTTGGAGGTAAAGCACATCAGATGACACCAAAGTTTGCTTCAAAGAGCAAGAAACTTGTGTGTAAGCTACTAAAGACACCCGAAGTGAAACTAGCACTTAAAATGATTAACATGAGAGTCAATCCAGGGCTGGAACATAAACCTGCTCAACAGGATGTTCTGTGGTTTACTCCACGTGTCTATACAGTGATGGATTAGCTGTGTTCGACAGTAGGACAGATGCTAGATACCAAAGATGAATCATCTATAGTAAGAAATGCACAGTTCAATCAAAGCTGTAAAGCTGAAATAACTTTATAGGCTACAAATGCTTTATTATCATAGCACCAGTGGCATGTCCACACAGGGGCCGTAGAGTGGCACTACCCCGTCCCCCTGGTGCCCCCACCAGTGCCTTTGGGCTGGTTTTGGGGTTTGTGTCCCCAACTAGAATTGAACCAGGGACCTTTTGCTTGGACAGCAAATGTTTAAAGTACAGCACTTTCAAAACATTAGCCACTTGTTATTTTGTGACTAAATGGCATTGTTAATATAATCAAGCTTATACGTCATTAAAATTATCAACAGCTGCAATGATTTAACTAATATCAAATTCATGTTACTTTTCAGACTCAGCTGCAGTGTAAGTGGAAGATGGATGGATGGATGGATTCTTAAAAGTGCCACTCTACATAATAAGGATGTTTACTTTAGGCACTTAAAATATATTTTGATTATATATCTAACTCACAGTGGTGTGGGAGTTAGCACCATCATGTCACAGCAAGAGGGTCCTGGGTTCAAATCCATCAGCTGGCTAGGACCCTTCTGGCTGCATGTTCTCCTTGTGCCTGTGTGGGTTCTTTCCAAGTACTGTGGGGTTCTCCCACAGTCCAAAGACAAGCCAAGGGTTAGTTTAACTGGCAATTCTAAATTGGCCTCAAATGTGAATGCTTGTCTGTCTCGATATGATAGGCTCCAGCACCCCCCACAACCCTGAATTGGATGGATATATAGATTGTGCACCATCAATTAATCAGGTCAAATTCTTGTGCTGCACCACTTTTTACAGGGCTTCACGTGAGTCTGAGAATCATTTCTCGGCTGAATTTATTTCTGATTAATTATTCTAATTTCATGTGCTAACTAAAACCACACACTATTCTCCAGAAAAGGTACCAGCCTGAGAAGGAGATAAGGCCAGTCACAAGTCTAAACATGGTCGGAACAAGACTAGTGTTCTGCGGCAGCAGTTACAGATGAAAAGTTTTTCAGATTACATCAGAAGAGAGCTGTGGAGGATACGAGCAAAACAGAAGCTGCCGGTGCTGCTTCTGTGAATTCATGATTTCATGGAAGTTGCAGTGTTTCTAATGCAAGCACACTGTAATTTTTGCAGTCTTTAGATTCTGATAGCAAGTGCACCACTGCAAGAAGGATTCACTTAATCTGAAAGATAGATTTTTTTAAAAAAATAAAGGCTTTCACACACAGTCTGAAGGAACATCAGGATAAGGATTTAACTCTTGAGAGGTTTTCTTCAACAACACAGATGCTCTGTAATGTAACTGGACGCTATTCCACTTCAGCCTAAAAAGTTATGGCAACATCCTACAACACTATCAGAGATCAATTTTTGCAGTGGTCTAAACAACATTCATTCATAACACTTTTTCACAGGCATGGCACCACTGACTTTACAATACTGCAAAAAAAAAACCACAAAAAAAACCAGCATGGGCTTTTCTGTACAGTGCTCTGTGGCTGAGATGTGGTGGCCTGAGATCCCCATTGTATGTGCAGCTCGTTGGGCAGAGACTGTTTTCCCAGCTGTCTCCGGCACGCCAAGCATGAGAGAACGACGGAGGAGTGACGGATCCGTATCCCTGAGGATTAACATGCAGAAGACATCCTGGTGTTGAGCAGGAGCGGATTTGAAGGCACTTTGCTGATAATAATGCAACTCTTAAGTTGGCAGACTGAGGAGGAGGAGGAGGAGGAGGAGGAGGAGGAGGACTCTCAGGATGCAGGGGGGAAAAGAGCATAGGGGGAAAAAAGTGCACTGCTGGAGAAAAGAAAACACAACCTCATCCCTGCACTCTTTGAACTAGGAACCACCTGCTCTCTCTTAAAACAACTGTCTGGCTTTTTATTATTGTGCTGCTCACCGCTCTAACACATGCTCATATGAAGAAATGCTCAGTGTGTGCCTCAAGGATTTTTTTATGCGATCACATTCTCTATCTTGAAGCTTTTGTTATTTTGTTGATGTTATGTGAAATGTTATTGGATTTTCTGTGCATGTGAGACTCTTGTGGAATTGCATTTCATTTAGCTGACACACGGTAAAGCAAATGCAGGGAAATGCAGTCTTTGTCTCTGTTACTGTTTGCAAAGCCTAGAAATTGTTCAAGTAGTATTTTTGGTATGAGAACAAATTAAGACAAAGCCTAGCCTATGAAAATATCAGGTTTACAGTCATCAGACTGCATTACACCTGCATTAACAAAGTCAACTCGACTTCTTTAACAAGTTTTCTTTACCAGTTTTAAAACTAACCCCACATTTATTAAAGTATTTCAAGGAACTTTTTATTCAACTTTCTCTATGTTTCACACAAAGTTGAGAAATACCTCTGCAAAGTTTGTTTTCAAAGCATTCGGCCGTGGGTGTCTAGACAACTCAATCAGCAATGATATGCAAGCTGTCAGTAAGAGATATGTTCATCCATTGCATTCATCTCAGCAGGCATCAAAAGCCTCCGACAGCAGCCTCCGTCACGCCACAGGTGGAGGATACGCTGTGAAATGGCACCATTGTCATCTCTCTGTACCATCTGCCCCTCTTTCTCCAGCCCCGCTTCCACTGCCACTTGTTGTCGTCACAGAGCAGCCACAATGGGCTGTCACCTTATAATGAACCCTGAGGGTGCAAGGCACTGATTTAAAGTCCCATTACCGTCACAATGCCAAGGGACTGCAGGAATGATGACTTAGGTATGGCGGTTTGCTGGCTCCGAGCACAGATGGTGCTTTTTCCACACATTAAATGTTACTGGGTAAACCCTGCCGAGACTGTTGGACAATAAAGGTGAAAGTGTATGCGGCAACAGATTGGTGTTTTTGCTTTTCTCATTTGGCTCCTTCTGGTCAGTAAATTTATCCAAGAATCTGTTGATGAGTTATTTCTGAAAACAGAACTAATGCTGCAATATTCTGCACCACTGGAGAGGAAAATGAAAAGAGCCATTAAAGCTAACACATGACTGAGCCTCTTTGAAAAAAAAAAAAAATGCAGGTATGTCATCAACAAGCACAAACCCTTTGTAGAGATGAAAAAAAGAACATGACTTCTGTTCTGGAAGATTGTGCTGACTCTTGTTGCCCAAGCTGCCCCTTGCCTTCACTCTCTCCATGTGAGCTGTGTTTGAAAAGGCAGCGAGCAGCGTGAGGTCAGAGCGACTGTGTCCGCTCGTGTCACATGGTTCCTTTCATCTCTCCGTGCTGCCATTATGGCAGGTCACAGGGTGAAGGGCACCACAGTGGCAAGGCATGCTGGGATACATGGACTGTGAGTCACTCTCCCACCGGTGCTCGCACCCCTTGCAGGGTTGACGGTAAGTGTTGCTAGGGTACGCTGGCAGCTGCTTCAGCTCTGCCTGGTAACCAACCTATGGCGTATTAGTTCTGGTCTGACCCCTGTAGGAAGTTGTTCAACACCTGCATTTTAATTCTGCATCTGTATTCAAATAGAGCACTGCTGTGGGCTAAAATAGTTACAACATTACCATTCACCTTTAAGAAATGCTGTAGCTTGAAACCTTAAAGAGGACCTATCCTTATTTTCTAACATTTATATACACTCTGTTACTAAAGGGTATTGCCTGTAATTTTCTACTTCCAAGTTCAGATGAATCTGAGATTATTGTACTAGTACTTGGCCTTAAAAACCATAGCAACACCAGATACTTACTCTTGATGGCATTAGCTTGGCCTCCAGTGACACTGTGAGGAATCTTGGAGTAATTTTTGACCTGGATATGTGTTTTATTGCTCACATTAAACAAATATGCAGGACTGCCTTCTTTCATCTGTGCGATATCGCTAAAATTAGGAACACCCTTTAACAGAATAATGCTGGAAAAGTAGTTAAGCCATTCATTACTACTAGGCTTGACTTTTGTAATGCTTTACTCTCTGGCTGTTCTAAAAGCTCCATAAAAAGCCTTCAGTAGACTCAAAATTTTGCAGGATATTGACAGGGACTAGATCATATTTCCCCCTATATTGGCTTCTCATCATTGGCTCCCTGTTAAAATCAAGACCTGAATTTAAATCTTGATTTAAGACTTAATTTAAAATCCTTCTTTTTGCATAGAAGTTCTTGTATAATCAGGCACCAGCCTGTTGGAAAAATATAGTACCATATTTTTCCAACAGAGCACTTTGCTCTCAGAGTGCAGCCTACTTGTGGTTCCTGAAGTTTCTAAAAGTAGAATGAGAGGCAGAGCCTTCAGCTATCAGGCCCCTCTCCTGTGGAACCAGCTCCCAGTTTGTATTCAGGAGACAGGCACTCTCTCTACATTTAAGATTCAGATTAAAATGTTCCTTTTGGTAAAGTTTATAGTTAGGGTTGGATCAGGTGACTCTGAACCATCCCTTAGTTATGCTGCCATAGGCTTGGGCTGCTGGGGAACTTACCATAATGCACTGAGCATTTCTTCACTTGTTCTGCAGGGCAACACCAAGAGCCATCATAAAATAGATGATTATTTGGAACTCTGAATCATGTAAAGCTACTCTGGAAAAGTCCAAAAACAAAAATATGGTGACAGAAATGAGCATGATAGGTCCTACTTTAAGGTTCTGCTGTGATTTTAATCAGAGTGAGTGAGACTGAGTGGTTTGGTTAGATTAGATTAGATTAGATTAGATTGGATTAGACAGAACAAAAAGAAAGATAAAAACAACCTTAAAGACACTGTTAACATTACAGAAACACATGAAATTTGAAAACATACAGTGGACATATACATCAATCAGGTATAGCTTTATGACCACTGACAAGTAAAGTGAATAACACCGAAAATCTCTTCATCATGGCACCTGTTAGTGGGTGGGATATGTTAGGCAACAAATGAACACTTTGTCCTCAAAGTTGATGTGTTAGAAGCAGGAAAAATCAGCAAGTGTAAGGATCTGAGTGAGTTTGACAAGGGCCAAATTGTGATGGCTGGGTCAGAGCATCTCCAAAACTGCAGCTCTTGTGGGGTCCCCTCAGTCTGCAGTGGTCAGTACCTTCCCCAAGGGGTCCCCATAGCAGATTAATCCACATTGGTAATTTGGAAGAGGGTTTTACGGTGAATACCCTTCCTGATACAATCCTCCATGGTGAGAAGGGCTTATGTCCCCACCTGGAATCAAACCAGGGACCTTTTACTTGAAAGGCAAATGTGGAAACCACTACACTACGAGGGACACCATTTTATCCTAAATAGTGATGAATTTTATTGTTTTTGTTTATATACGACCTTGTGAACAACTGCCTTTCTTTCTTTCTTTCTTTCTTGATGGCATTTATTCATTTATTTATTTATGTACATTTTAATGGACTCCTCTAAAAGCAGGTTAAGCTATTTTTCTAAGCAGCTTCACGTCCCCTGTATAGGTGGCTTTAACATCCACCCAACTCCATTGTTTCAGGGCCTGAAACATAAACGGTATATTTCCGTAATATTTGCAGAGTGAGACTTCTCAGTTCTTCACCTGCAACAGCACAGCGCTTCAGGATCTGAGCCACCAACTGTTTAGCTCCATGTTCTCAACTCCTAAAATATGTATAACAGATGTGGACAGAAATATGAGCGAAAGTGAGGAGAATTCAAATTTCAGTTTGACTCAAGCTAGGGGGATTTCAGCCGCTCTGTGATGGACATGCTATGTGTGGATTTTCAAATGAAAACAACCAAGGATTACAGATGTTGAGCTTGTCACATCACTCATCCTCGTGTATGAAGAAACATTTGGATCAAGCCAGATCTCATGTCTCGTTCCTGCTCAGCTTTCTCCAGAATCACTGAAATGTCTTCTGTGACTGGTGTGGGAATGATGGGAAGGTGTTGCATTACACATAGAGAGAAGTCTGTTTGAAGCACAGCGTCAGCACTCATTTCTTCATAAGGTTGATGGTTTACATTTAACAGGTTGATTAGTATATCTAGCTGTCAGAGCAGCCAGTTTTTTGTTTCTATTACCTTTCTGGTTTTAAGAAGTTTTCTTGCATCGTCTGGAAAAATTAGCCACGCTCTCTACTTATGAATCCTGCTAACCTGCCAACTCTTCATCACTTAACTCCAGCTATGTTCAGTGCCCTGTCTTAATCCACCTTGGCAAGACATGGCAATCCACAGCACAGCTATCAAAACCAACCAGACACATCTCAGGCGCTTTGCCTTGTCACAAAGAGATTTAGATGGAGTTCAATAAACATAAAAACTAAACAAGACTTATTTTGACAAAAATAAAAATATCTTAAGTTTTGATCCAGAAGATCAAACCAAATTATCGAGTTAAGGCTGCTTTTGTCCACTGGCCTGACCTTTATGTAGACAAAGCGATAATCTCTGGACACCAGTATGCACTGACTCCCCACTGTGAATGTGGCTATGAAAAAGAATGGTGCATCCTCTACTACACTAGCCAGCTCATCAGGCATGCAGTCCCAGCTGGTGTGGTGGCAATATGAAACACATAAACCCTTCTGATATTAATGACTCTGTCGAGCTGAAAGCCTCTGATGCTATTCGGAGATAGGCGCTAAATGTCCCTGAGTACTGAGAACACAACATTATATGCATTCATATAAATATCCCCTCATCTCTGCACAAGACTGTCTGTCCTTGAGTTCCCATGAAAATAATAAGAGGTGGGCCTCATGTAACTCAATACCCAGATATTGCCTGCAGTGGTGGCGCCGAGAGATGAAATGAAATCAGAACAAGGTGATGACAATGATGCCACTTGTGGCCGAGATGGAGACTTAAGGATTCATTCCCCTCGTTTTTCAGTCCCCCCCATCCAATCTCCACTGGACCTCTTTAGCCTCCTCTTGACGCTCCTTGACATTATTTTGCTTGTAATAGCAACAGTAATCAGAAACAGAGATACAAATTGCCTCAAATGAAGCAATAAGAACAAATGTTATAGCTTAAACGTAAATTAAAGGATTAGATGTGTTGCTTTTCTGTGGAGGGTTAGATGAGAAAATTGAGACCGCACTCATAACCTAAGACTAAATTTGGCATTAGTGTAGAGCGCTGAGATTGAAAATGGGGAGAAAGTGCTCCTCTGGCTCTTTTCAGGGTTACAATATACAATTTTGCAATCAGCATCTCTAAAGCTTCGTAATTAACACGATCTATCTCAATAATTCAAAAACTGAATTGGAAACAAGTTACTGTTTGGTGGGGAATGTGCCAAACTAATTTCAACAACCATCAAAAGAACTGCTTAATTGTGTAAATTTTTTGCCTAAATGTTGGCTTGCTGCCGACAGTAGCTTCATATTTACAGGCTTTCCTTTAGTGGAAGAGCATATTGCACCTGGTTTAGGTTAACTGTATCCCACACTGGACAAGCTCCCAGCTTAATACTCCCTTTCATTAGAGTCCCTAACTAAAAGGTCTACTATTTAGACTCTGAAAAAAGTAGGTATCTACCTAAGGATCTGAGACTACAGCCACATGAAAGGGGCTGATTATGTACCTGCCACATGCTCATCCCCTATTTTCTCAAAGTCAGAGTAATTAAACTGTGGCTGAACCAGCGCTACATGGAAAAACTGCGGAGGAAGACATGGCCGGGCATTCCCTCTCCTAGCCAGGCCCCTAATCAGTTCTTGAGACAGGCCAAGAGGCTGTCATCTCTGGGGGGTCCCAAACGTCCTTTAACACCCAGATCTGTCACACACCTGCCACTGTCCTTTATAGGGGCTGAGAGGCAGCTCGTTCACTGGATCTGTGCCGATGAGACTAGCTATCAGCCCCTCCTGCAGCATTTCAATAACAACGTCAGTGTCAGGTTCCCCTTTAGCAGGGCACTACACATGGATGGGGGGCAATCAAAGGCCGCTCTTCAACATTAGGGGAGATTGTCCTGAATTTAACCCTCCCCTGTCTTTCTCTCAAGAGCCCAGAAACTCACAGTGAGCCAGTGTCCAATTTCTCTGGTAGTTTACCCTCTGAACTGTGAGGTATCTTAGCCTCTTATGGCGACCTCCAGGGACGGGTAGCACTGAAGCTGGATGGACCCAAGAGGTCCTTGATGTTATTACATGCCTGTTAGGACTTGGCCTTTGTTGTTTCCTGTGTAGGAATTCCCCTTAAATGGCCAAAGGACTGTGAACCAGAGAGAGAATAGATTCATATCAATAACCCAGTCTTTTAAAGTACTGTATTTCTTCTAAAGTGGACTGACTAGACAAGAGTACAATGTCCCTGGAAAGGCTACAGAGGCAAATTAGCTCAAATGAAGTCAGATTGGGTAGACTGTCATGGACATCATTATCACCTCCTGTTAGCCAGAGTGTGATGCCATAGACGATCATCAGCACTCTACAGTGCCAATACATCCTGTTTTCCACCAAGCACAACATTCTCCACTGGTTTTAAGCCCACTGTTCCACACTGTTAGGAGATGAGTAGCATTTATTTCCAAGTCTTCTTCATGTACCTGTTTTCCTCAGCAAAATGAGAGATGAGAGGAGGAATTACCCCATAATTATTTTGGGATGTTGTAGTCATTATAAAAACTTCTTGCATGACATTTAAAGACTCGGGCCAATAATAAATTATCAGTGACAGACATCAACAAAATGGTAAATCCAGGCTGGTTGCAGTATTTGGATTGGATTGTTGTGCTGTTGGTGAGACCAAGACCTTTAAGCAGCACTGACAAATCCCACCTCTGGTCTGCCGCAGATGGCATAGCAATCCACCCAAGCAATGAATAAAATAGTAGGTGTTGAGCCCTAATATCCCATGTCTAGGACTATTGCCATTTTGAGGTGACAGCCACAGCCAAGTCAAACAAACAAAACTACACTTTCCATGTGCCACACAGAAAAAGCGGCTACTGAAAATGTCAAGGAATGTATTTTCTTCTGTGCAGTCCACAGGTTATTTCAAGGTTCTGGTTAAATAGTATGATTACTTATTAATTGCAACGGTTCATCTATACTAACTGTGGCTCAACAACCTTTGTTGCTCAGATAAACAAACGCCTTTTCCCTTCAAGATTAGTACAAGCACCTAATTGAAAAGAAATTAATGATTTCCGCGTTGTGTTCAGCGACTTCTGTACAATCCGATAATTCAGCTTTTCTGTTTGAGACCCTAACCCTCACTTGGCTTATGTCAGCTGACCAAACCGCAGCCAGGCTCAATTCATGTTATTCTTCCATTTCTCTGTGCTGAAAACAGCATGCCTTTACAATTACAATAATATTTATATTCTACAGCTGACTAAATGTATCCGCTTTATACCATGATCATGGGGTGTTTATAATACACAAATACGCATAATTTGATGGTTAATAGACGGGCATCTTTACACTTCTTTTTGTTTTCTTGACATCTCAAAGAGCTTTTGCACTTTAAGTCACTTTATCTATGCTATATGGACAAAAGTATTGGGTCACTGATACATTTCGTATACAGGAGTATTTATGACATCACAATTTTAAATCCATAAGCATTAATATGGCATTGGCCTCCTTTGCAGCTATAACAGCTTCCACTCTTCCGGGAAGGCATTCTACCAGATTTACTCATTAATCCAGAAGAACATTTGTAAGACACTGATGTTGAATGAGAGGGCCTGGCTTGCAATCTCCTTTGTAGTTCAAGGTGTTGGATTAGGTTGAGGTCAGGGCTCTCTGTGGGCCAGTCAAGTTCTGCCACACCAAGTCATCCAACCATGCTTTTATGGACCTTCCTCTGTGCACTGAGGCACAGTCATGCTGGCCTCGGTCAGATGAAGCTGAAACTAACGGGCCCAGGCTAACCCCAGAAAAGCAACCTTATAAAATTATCCCTCCTCCACTAAACTTTACTGCTGGCACATTGCAGTCAGGCAGGTAATGTTCTCATGGCATTAGTCAAACTCTGACAAATCATGCTTCTCTATCTGGCAGTCTGATGTTTGAGTCTCTCTACACAGCATGTTCACACAGCTTTCCATGCTTGCATGCAGCTGCTTGGCCATGGAAACTCACGTCATGGAGCTCCCGGTGCACAGTTTTTGTGCTAATGCCAGAGGAGGTTTGGAACTCTGGAGTCACTGAGTCAGCAGGGTGTTGGCGACTTTTACTCACTATGTGCCCCAGCATTCAGCAACCCCAATCTCTAACTTTACATCCTCTACCATCTTTTGGCTGAGTTGCTGTGGTTCCTAAACATTTCTACCTCATGATAATACTACTTATACATTTAATTATATACAGGATGGAAGAAATTTCACAAACTGACTTATTGCAATGGTGACAGTCTATTACGGGACCATGCTTAAATTCAATGAGCTCTTTAGAATGACCTTCGTAAAGGTAGGCTGTGATATAGTCTATCGCACTCTGATATCTAGGGATCAAAACAGCAAATGAATGATTAGTTAATGATTAATTAGTCTTATCTACCCGTTCCACACCAAAATGCTGGCCCACCTGGAAATCAAACCCTAGTTGCAAGAATGGAATCTCTGATACCACTACACCAGTGGTGCACTCAGGTTTGGGTGCTTTTGGTAAATTCATACACATTCCTGTGAACGCCACAGTCTTCTTTCAAAGTGTGTTTGCACTCTCATATAGAGAGTGCTTATGGAGAGATATAATTCATAACTCATTTACAGCCTGTCTCATAAGATCAGGATGACTCAAAATTTATGACAAGCCATTATTCTTATTAGGCTTGTAAAAGAAGGCATTAGCCCACACCAGGCATTAGTAAAATTCACTTCTCCTAACAAGGGGCAGGCTGGGGTGAGAGAACACTTATACTCAATCAGAGCTCTACAAGGTGATGGCAGGATGCCCAATTTCATAACTAGTAATGTCCTAAACTGATAAATATGACAAATTGTGGCTGCCTCTTATAAGTTCTGAGTGGGGGTGAGGAACACAGACTGAAATTTCATCAGGAGAAGTATTCCTCCATGTTGAAATCTGATGTTTTTCTTTGAGAGCATGAACAGCTGATTGCGTGTGAGTAAAAGCCGGCAACAACTCATCATGCACGTCAAATTTAACTCAAGCCCCTTCTATCCATGATATGATAATACAGGACAAAATAAACTAAACAAACGGAGGGAGCCCCAATCCCCCACTGAAATGACCCACATGAATCCTGATTCTGCATGGCAGCTTTAGGACATACATCTGTCCCAAGGTCATCAAATCCCACAAGGAGGGCCCTGAAGGAGTGATGAGCAGAGGCCCTGGTTTCTTTGATTTTCATTTTATACGGCACGGTTCTCACATGACCAGATAACTTTGCAGTGTCTGTCAGACAGCTGGGCCAAGCCCGGGCCATCTCAATGAGGGAACAGGTGGGAGGAGGTCAAGTTATTGGAAGTGGTTTGGACCCAGTAGCTACTGTATCTGTGTTTGTGGTTCCACATTAGAAGTCTTGAAAGGAATTGTTCTCATGAGCAAAGATGAGAGGCTGAAGCCCCAGCTGAGAAGCCAGTCATTTGATTTACGTTGGAGATTAAGAGATGATGGGTGTGAACCATAGACTATAAATAAAGTTAGATTGTAAATATGTAGTACTTTTGTACTGTAACTGAACACTCAAGGTGCTTTTCCCACTACAAGCCTCATTCACACAGCACTTTATTGTAAGCCTTTAGCACATTCTAACTTTCACACACATCAGGAGAAATTTGGGATTCAGTAATCTTGCCCAAGAATGCTTCAGTACATTGACTGGAAGAGCAGGGGCTCACGCCACCAAGCTTTCGATCCTGAGCCACAGCCACCCGAGCTTACAGCACTTGGGATTCATAGGAGATTTCCCACTTCAGTACTAAGCAGTCCCAACCTTCACTAGCTTCCAAAATCAAATCAGATCATCTATTCTCGAGATGGTATGGCCAAATAATTGAAATAAAGATGTTCCAAACCCCCCAATAATATAAACGCAGTCAAGAGATCCAGTTCAGTGACTCAAACTAAGTCAGATGATGCCTATCGGCGACACCAGCTTGTCACTTAAAGTGGCCATGGTCCCAATAACACAAGCTGACTTCCTCATTTGCTTCATTTTGCAGGCCCTGAGGTTCTTGTTTGGTGTGAACTGAAGCAAACTCTGACAATTTTAACCTTAGAATTGTGAGACAAACAAGATACTGTCTTTTACAAATGAAAGTTTTCACAGGACTCTGCAGTCATGAGCAAAATTAAGCACATCCTTCCTTTTTCCATATGCATTAAGAGGATTAGTAGCAAGGAGATGTTGCTAATGAAATGCATTTGATTAATTGATCATCAGCAAGTACAACCACCTCTGGAAAAGCAGAAGTTGCAGCAGTTCACTGATCTGGAGCATTCAGGTGTGTGGTAACGCAATGCCAAAATCTTCCCAGCAAGTCCCCCCCCCCCCCCCCCCCCCCCCAGAAAAAAAACAA
>VUQH01006613.1:0-14483 GCA_015106775.1 Etroplus canarensis | reverse complement strand
TGGGGAAGGTTCCTCCAACTCCGCAGGTAAGTGGGCTGAGCGAGAGAGAGAGGTAAGGAACTGCACACACAGCAAGTACAACAAGCAATAAATCCAAACATGCAGGCTGGCATAAACTGGGCTGAGCTACTGTCGCTTAAGTGGGTTCGAACTCGATCCAGCAAAGAGTGGAGGCTGAACTGTGCTTAAAAAGCACCCCGCATCAATCAGCAGGATGAAGGGCAGGTGAGGGAAGTGATCCCCAGTGGTCACACCTGCTCCTGTAATTAATCACAATTAATTGCCCCAGCCCAGCCAGACAGAGAGAGGGAGAAGGAGAAAAAGAGGAGAGATAGGCAGAGGGGGCGAGTCCACACTTGGAGGGCAAGGGACCATGACAACACCTTGAATTTTCATTCAAACATTTGCTTTCCAAAAAGGATCATGAGCCTTCTTAATTCTGCTCATAAAGCCAACCAAATCCACCTAAAATATCCCTAATGTACTGGCAAGGCAAGAGTGATTTAGTGAAACTTTATCACTCTTCATACAATTTAAAGAAACTCTTGTGATCATTAGCGAGTAGTTACTTGGCTATATTGAAATGCAAAGAATGTGAATAGGCATGGTAACCTATAAGGGTCCCCTGTGGCACAAACTTCATGAGAGTAAGTACAGTACTGTGTGTTATATCTATGTATCTAGTCCCCTTTAACTAAGTGCAGAACAAACAGTAGATACTTTGAGACTTCTTAATGATACTGTGTTTGCCTAGAAAGACTAAAAGCACAAGTAAGTGGCCTCTGGTTTGGTGTTTCAGTTAACTGGTGGTAATCCAAAAACGCCCTGAGGTCCTTTGATTGTGGTTTCATTGTGCTTTAGCAGAACATGTGCACAGCTAATTAAAAGTTAATTAAACAGTCACAGCCAAACTGATAGTTAACAGCTTGCTTTGGGGTTTGGGGCCCCACTGGGCAAATAGTTTAACACACCAAGATAAATACTCACCAGGTAGAGTATTAATGTCTGAATTGTGAGGGTTGGCACGCTATATTAAAATCGTGTTATTTAACTGCCATGTGAGCTTCTACTCCTCTAAACCTGTCTGAGAAAAACTCAGTAAACTCTACACAGAAATCATGTGAGGTCTCCTCAGTGCAGCAATTCAGGCTTGGTAAAAACAGGTTAAGTATTATTCATAAACACATTAACCATGGAGTGACATCACCTAGAAAGTCTGATAAATAAACGCTCGGTGCAGCCTCTGTCCTTACCTTGAAATCCACAGACAGCTGCGGCGTGTACTCCAGCGTCCACAGCGCTCGAACCAGCGACGCCAGCTGCTCAGTCACTTCTCCCCTGGCGGTCTGCGGCTCCCCTCCTCTCAGCTCCCCGTTCACCCTCCTGCGGCACATATCCGACTTGTACTGCTCCAACCCGAGGTATTCGGCTAGCAGGTCCGTGTTGCTGAGGCACTGAACCACGGCGTTCATGAAACAGGTGTTGCCGTGGTTCTTCAGTCCCAGCACCCCGGGGGTCTTGTCGCCGTAACACCACGACAGCCTATCTTTCACCGAGCCGTGAGCGGAGGAAACCGCGGAGCTCTTCTTCACGGTCCCTTCCCTGGAGATCTGCGAACAATCGTCTTTAAAACCGCCCGACACGCTTTGTCCGAAGCCGCCGTCGTCGTCCTCGGCGTCCGGCTGTTCCGCCTCGCCAAAGTGTGCCAAAGTGCCCAAAGTTTTAAGTATCCTTCCCATGAAATTCCCAAAAGACCGAAGCGATTTCCTCCTCATAAACCTCCCAGTTTTGTATTTCTTCTCCTTTCGCTTCGTGGTTTTGGGTTTCATCGGTTGTTTTCTTACCTTGTTTTCCTTACGGGTATCCATGGCTCTGTCACTTCAAAAAAAACGACCGAGACAAAATGAAACAGACTGTGGACGCGCACCTGTCTGGCGGGCTGTCTACCCCTCCTCCTCCGTCTCACTTCTCTCCACAAACCTTTCAGTAAGGCACATTATTACTGACATTATCCTCTTGACATCTCACAGGACGTCACTGTCGCCGGTGCGCTCGATGGGTGACGATCTCTGTACGAACTACAGAGAAGAGCGGCTTTCCTCCCTCCGCACCGCAGGTTCATTTATACTTCCTGTCGATGGCTCTCAGCGCTGGATTGTACGCTCGGCGGTCTTTGACTCTCTCACCACTGATGTTCCTCCCTCCTCTCCTGTCTGTGGGGCTACAATGAATTACTAAGGATACTTTATAAACGCCTGTTACACTATAGGATATCATCAACAGAAATGTGTATGCAATTAAGTCATTCACACCTGCCGCATTGACAGAGCCTTTCCGCTCCCGTTCATTTCACTATGAACAAGGAAGTTATTGCCTTGAATAGGCGTCAGGTACATCAGCCTCAATCTGCCCCCTGTAGGACCAATTCTAACATCACCTGGTTTAACATACTCTGAGGGTGTCAAAGAAGACTGTTCCAGCCCAGTCCTAAAATTAAACGAGAACACAGTCTATCCACTGTACCTGCATTGTGCCAAAGAACGGATTGATTCGATGCAATACTTTGATGTAATATTTGTCAAACAGGCTGTCTTCCCATTCCTGCTGAAGAGACTGTCCATATACAACAAGAGAGCCTAGTCTATTCAAAGCAGAAGCTAAAATGTTCCATTCACATCCCCTGCACATGCCTGCATGGTCTACCTTCTCCTCATCCTGCTAATCAAACACCTCATCTATAACACACCATCCATTGCAGACAGATGTAGCCTGTCCTATAAATAGCACGGCAACTGTCTGCATGGACATTAATGTTGCTGCTCATACACCATGGAAGCTCTACAAAGTAAGGAAAATCTATGTTAAAAAGAAGGGAGAAAAAAGACATTTGGCCAAATACATTACACAGCTCTCTTTTCATGAGGATTCCAGCGTCTTTTGTGCAATATTCAAAATATTCAAATCTGAATCTTAACCAAAGAACCAAAGATTGAATTTGGTGGACCTGATGTTCTGGTTTATTAAAACAGATAGTAGGGTCTCCATCCAATATTCCCGTCATTTCCCCGATGCTCTTATTCCAACATTGTTTGAAAAATGAACACATGTTGCATCAGCAAAACAAATTAACAAATTCTGAGACCAACCGTGTCTTCCTGTGCCTCTGTCTTATAAAGATGGCCAAAGTTTTACAGCAATCTGTTCACTGGCAGTGTGGTAAGAGACAAACAGAGGAATGATGCCCAATCTTACCGAGCAGTGAATGTTTTTGCTGACTGGGTTTAAGCAGGAGTTAATTAGAGACAGTTGTAAATTGACCCATTCTTCAACCAAAACCCCTCAGGGAATAACTTTTGTCAGATTAGGTGACAGCAAACACAGTTTTAAGTGGCAAAGCATCTAGGCAGCAGCAGATAAGAATATTTTGAGTTGAAGTAGTATTTATTGCACTATACAATGTGCATGTATATTTTGATTTCAGTCTGAAGAATGCCATGCCATTAAGTCTTGTTTTCAGTTAGTCTAAAAAAGTGTAATGCAGGCCATTTGCAAAAAAATAAGCTGTTATACCTTGAAGTGAAAATTGAAATTCACGTAAATTGTCACCCTGAGTAGAGCTCCTGCAAGGCATTACCATTTAAGAAACTACACTGCTCAATAAATGCAATCTTTTCACTTCTATACACAGTGGATTCAGAATGTTTTCAAACCCCTTCACTTTTGCACTTTTTTGTAAATTTGGTTTTAAATCAATTTATAATCAATAACCAATACAAATAAAACAAAAACATTTGACAAATGTTACACCTTCGGGTCTTCTTGGTAGATCTTATTATTTACACATGTGAATCTGGACACCTGTAAAGTGTCATCTTTAGATTTGAACAGGGTGTATGTAGGTCAAAGTTGAACAGGGTGTATGTAGGTCAAAGCATTTACCACTGTTATTCCACACTGTTATTTTTACTATCTTATCTCTATGCCTCAGTTCACTAGTGTGCTGCAAGGTTATCTAGTGCCCATTTTCAGGTCTCTGAAGTCCAAAGCCAGTTTTGTTTAAGTCTCCAGTGTATCTGTTCCTGAAGATGAGGAACACCTTCATAGCATTCTTCACTGGAGTGAGGATAATGTGGCCCTGGTAGCGTAGTGGATTGCGCATTTGCCTTACAAGCAAAAAGGCTCTGGTTCAATCCCAGGTAGGGACATAAACCCCCCTTACCATGGGGGGCGTCAGGAAGGGCATCTGGCATAAAATCTCTGTCAGATTACCAGTGTGGATTAATTGGCTACGGCAACCCCTTGGTGGAGAACACAAGGGAGCAGCTGAAAGGTACACACGGTGAAGATAATAACCAGGTGATTGGCTTTTGTCTAGTCATTTCAACATAAATGTATAGATAATGTGCAGAGGGTCATTCTTCTGGTTGGTTCTCCCATCTCTGAAACAGACTTTTGAAGTGACTGTTGGGTTTTTATTCAGATTCCTGACTGAGACACTTCTTGCTAGTTACTCAGTTTGGTAAGTTCAGTCCTGAGAGTTCTGAACTTACTTTGTTTTGCAGACACTGAGACTACTGGGGACACTCAAAGCTTTAGAAACTGATTAATATTCTTGCCTCAATTTGTGGTTCTTTACAGTGTTATTGCAGGGTTTTCCGCAGTTTTTTATGTGTGTTGGCAACATGGCACGTAGAGCCACAGTGGGATTTTAAATCCACAGATGTGCCTTTCTGAATTTTATCTAGAAGTTTAAGTTTTACACCAAGTTCAACACATCTGAGGACTATTAAAGCAAATATGAGGACTGCCACAGAAAAGGTTCTGACTACTTTAGTAAATTAAAAATAATACAGAACAGTACTTTCAGCCTCTTCCCTTTCCTTCAAGTCAGCACATCAGGTGAATAAGTAATTTGGCAGATTTCACACCAAATGCCCTTCCTGAGACAACTCCCCTATTTATCCACGTTTGGGACTGGTAATAGGCATACACTGGCTTGTAAACCCCAAGGTTGGACTTGTGCCTCCTCTCAGTTGCAAACTGTGGACTACTCACATGTGAGGCAAATGTGTAAGCTAACAGTCTATGGAAGACATATAACTTATTAATAATTTAATAAACTACATTAAAGCTTACTAATTTATATCTTTAATCAATTTTCAAAAAAGAGAAACAGGCTTTTTATTATTTAATTTAGTGTAGACTGATTTGCAACATTAAAAATCAGCAAAAACAAAACAAAATACTACACATCAAAGTGTAAATTTAAAAAAAAACTTCCCGGTTACTCTCGTAACCTTTGTTCTCAGAAGTAGCATGAGTGAGATGTCTCACTATGGGAAACGCCTCCTTGCGCATTCCTCAGAAGCATATATCTCATTATGCAAAGCTTGATTGACTGGTGATCACAACGCCTGCGTCAGGCAGGTCCACCTACCCTTAAATAACTTGCACTATGATGCAGTCGTTATTCAAAATAAGCACCTCTTCTTGCTTTGCCCTAGCAAGAAGGGTTGTCTGGTGAGACATGTCACTCATGCTACTTCTAAGAACGAAGGTTACGAGAGTAACCGGGAAGTTCCCATTCTTAGCATTCATTTCGATGTCTCACTATGGGATATGGAGACTCCCGTATTGCCAGACATGCTTATCTCAAGCAACCATCAGCAATCAGCAGCCGGCCTCTTGTCCACGTGAAGGTCCAGAACTCAGGACTGCCTGGGCCACACTTGGAGAACAGACGTCCAGCCTGTAGAATCAGACAAAAGTAAGGGGAGAGGACCAGCTTGCAGCTGCGCAGATATCCTGGATCGGCACCCCTTTAACTAGGGCCCAGGATGCTGCCAGATCGCGAGTAGAGTGAGCTTGCAAGCCCACAGGTACCTGCAGCCCCTGGCTCGCATAACCCAGAGCAATCGTCACCACAATCCAGTGTGAGAGTCGCTGCTTGGTGATGGGTTTTCCCATATGAGGGACAGCCCAAGAAATAAAAAAGCTGGTCACCTTCCTGAAAACCCTTGGTCCTGTCCAAGTAAGTATGCAAAGCACGAACAGGGCACAGCGTGTGCAACCTTTGTTCTTCAGGTGAAGAAAAAGGAGGCGAGGCAAATGCTGCCAAAATAATATGCACACATGAGCCCACCACCTTAGGCACAAAGGCTAGGTTGGGCTTTAGTGCCACTCTGACCTGCTCTGGGGCAGACTGAGTGCACGAAGTGTATGCTCACAGCACATGAATGTCACTGACCCGCTTAGCAGAAGCTAAAGCCAGGAACAACACTGTCTTCAAAGAGAGATGTTTTAAATCCACCTCCTGTAGAGGTTCAAACGGAAGGTGGGAGAGCCCCTCCAGAACCACTGCTAAGTCCCATGGGGGTGTCTGGAAACAGGGAGGAGCCTCCAGGCTCCTTTCATAAAACGGCAAACCAAGGGGTGTTGGCCAGCTGTTTTATCCCTAAAACCCACATGACATGCAGAAATGGCAGTGAAGTACACCTTAAGTGTAGAAAAGGCTTTTCCCCTATCAATCAGGTCCTGCAGGAATGACAAAGTTACACCAACCATACACTGAAAGGGAGTGTGTCCATTATTATGACACTAGCCCTCAAACACCCTCCACTTACAGCCATAAAGAGACCTGGTGGAGGATGCCCTAGCATTCTGGATGGTGTTAATCACGCCTGTGGAAGACCCACAGCATTTAAAGTAACCCACTCAGGGGCCAGGCCCACAGTGCCAGGTGCTCTGGGAGTGGGTGGAAGATCGCCCCCCCTGCCTGGGACAGCATGTCCTTGCATAGAGGGAGTTGCCATGGCTGCCCGTGCAGAAGTTGATATATCTCTGCCAGTCAATGCATCGCTGGCCAGAGCAGAGCTATCAAAATCAAAGTGTGGCGATGCTTCCTCACCCTGGCTAGAGTTGGGGATATCAGAGCCAGTGAGGGGAACGCATACAGCAGGATGGGCGGCCAGAAATGTGCGAGCGCGTCCATGCAAGAGGTGTGCCTCAATCGCGCAGGGAGAAGAAAAACTCGAATTGCGCGTTTTCCTGCGACTCAAACAGATCCACTGCAGCTCAGCCGTAGCGCAGCCAGAGTTGCTCTATGATACCCGGATGCAGAGCCCAGTCTCCGTACAACAGAGTGCCTCTGGACAGCAGATCCACTCCCTGGTTTAGAATCCCCAGAACGTGAGTAGCTCTGAGTGACAGAAACTGCTCGCTGCTCCACAGGGTCAATCTGTGTGCCAGCATGTGTAACTGGCATGAGCACAGACCCCCCTGATGGTTGATATAAGCCACCGTCGTATTGTCTGTTCTCACCAGGACATGATGTCCCCTGAGAAACAGGAGAAAGAGCTTCAGTGTGAGAAACACCGCCAGGAGCTCCAGCTAATTTATGTGGCGCTGCTGGAGAGCGCTGCTCCACAGACCTCTCACAGCACGCCCCTTGTGCACGCCGCCTCAGCCAGACAGGCTCGCGTCTGTAGTGACCACTTTCCGTGACTGGACGGTGCTCATTTGCACTCCCGTGACAGGAAATTGGGACAATGCCAGCGGCGGAGCGCCGCTGTGCATTCCACAGTGACTGCTATTCAGACTGAACCCCGTGCGCCATGATGTACGGGGTTCAGTCTGAGAGAGGCTATCCAGCATTGATAGCAGAGATATGCTCCAAAGTGAGAAGAGGTGTTTGAATAAAGACTGCGTCATAGTGCAAGCTATTTAAGGGCAGGTGGACCTGCCTGACGCAGGTGTTGCAAACACCAGCCAATCAAGCTTGGCGTAATGAGATAAATGCTTCCGAGGAATACGCAGGGAGGCGTATCCCGTAGTGAGACATCGAAATGAACAGTAAGAATGAGACCAAAGAGTTCTGAAAATGTTGTGAATCCACTGTATAGCATCTTTACAGAAAAAAGTCTCTTACAGCCATTCTTACTCAGGTTAGATTTCTTTCTTTCTATCAGAGTGTAAATCCATATTACAGTGTTAATATAACAATAACAATTTCCTTTCATTTGCTAAGTTTATGGAAAAAATTAAAGAAGCAATGGTTTGGTTGATTTAATGTTTCTGTTCCTTATGTCCAAGACTTCAAGGGCAGATTAAGAGGAAGAAGGGTAAGGAAACTTCCACCGGAGGATGGCTCCATCTGCGCTGGCGCTGACTAAGGTGCGGCTGTTGGAGCAGATCCTAACACTGGTAATACTGCAACCATGAGCTAACCCTACATGGGTTACTGCACCTGCCATGTAGTCCCACACCTTCACCCACTTATCATCTCCACCTGGTATGAAAAGGTTAATGATTTAAGAAAAACCTTAGACAAACAGATGCAAAGTATATAACGTCTTGTAGTTTCAGTAGAGGAGATAAAAACAATAGCTCTAAAGAGGTGAAACCACATTTGACAGTTTTGAGAATCTAACACTCATGAAAAATACATAAAATATTCAATTAGGTTTGGATCTGAATGTAAGCATAGTCAGCAATGAAGCAAGAGCAAGTGTAAAATGACTTTGTGTACAATAAGTACCCATGCACCAAATAACATTCGTAGATTAATAATTTACTTTTGGTTGAATTATACTGAAATTAAAATAATTAAAAAGGAAGAACAAGAACAGCATAACAAGTGCAGATATATAATGTCCAATACCTGTCACAAAGTATTTGCCGTCCTGTGAGATATCCATGCCATTGATGGCCCCAGACTGTGAGGCCTCAAGTTCTCTTAAGGCAGACCCATCATACACATCCCAGTAGGCAACCTGAGAACAAAATGAGCACACAGAAAGCTTAAATGCAGATGCATGTTAAATAACTTTATCACAGGCACCATTTATGGATACATTAGACAAAAGGAGATAAAAACACATGGTAGATGTGCTTACTTTACATGATAACGTGAAAGTTGTTTTCTTTATTATTGTGGGAAAGAACTTAATCTAAGATATAAAGCAAGAAAGTGATGAGGAAAAAAGGATGCTTGCCAAATAAAGGATACACAGCCTTTTGATCTCTTTGCTGCAGTTTGAAGTATAGGAATATTTGCTATTAAGGACTGATGGGTTTGTTTTGCAGACTATTACTAATGGGATGAAGTGACAACATCTCCATGCTGTTGTGCTATTTTTATTTTACATCATATACTCTACCATTTCCTATTTAGGTAACCATACGCAAAATAGGATCTAAGATTATTACCTTTACTGCTTAATCATTATTACTGTATACAGAAATGAGCTGGCTTATTGTTTTACTCCGTGTATCTAAATGGGTTTTGATCATCTCTAGGGCTTAACAGCTGTCAAAATATCAAGTCTCACAAAAGAAAACTGTTAGCCAAAGTTATTTATAGCACAGGTAGCAGAAGCATCACAAAATCAGGCAACAAGAACAATCCTTTCTTGTTATTTATATGACCAAGCTGAATACTTCTTTAGGTGCTGTAAATGAAAACCCAAAGGAATTTTATCATTTAAATCAGGCTTCTGATTCATGAGTGAGTTTCTAGTAGAAGATACAGCGGTTCACCTGAACACTAGTATCAGTCCCTCTGTCGGTCCTTTACAACACTAATGCTAAACATATTTTATTTCAAAGTCAATTAAGTGTTGAGAGAGGGAGCTGGAGAGCTAATTCTTTCCAGGTGGGGACACAAGCCCCTCTCACCATGAAGGGATGCATCAGGAAGGGCAACTGGCGTAAAACCTCTGCCAAATTACCTATGCGGATTTATCCGCTGTGGCAACCCCTTGGTGGAGAATACAACGAAGCAGCCAAAAGGAAGAAAAATGTTACGTGGAGCTGCTCACACTCAGCCCAATCTTTTTGAGAATAGGATTTTATTTCTTAGCACAACACGAAGTCTATAATGCATAATAGGAAAGGAAATAAGGGAAATATAGTCTCTCACTCATATTAAATATTGTGGATATTATGAAATGAAAAAGGCAAACAAAGAAGAACTTTTTTCTCAATTCAGAAATGCATATTGATTGTCAAACAAATAAGCTTGCCTTATAAGCAACAGGATCAGTTCCATGGGAGCTGGTTTTTGAGCCTAGGTATTCTTTTGCCTCAGAGTGGTCGATTTAAATGGAATGGCTTGCTCATATTAATAGTTCCACAAAATTACATTGCTAAATATAATTTAGAAAAAACCCACAGCCACCACAGAAGAATAGTATAATATGAACACCAGATAGAAAGTTCTGAAATAATTTTCTAACCTTCACAATGTAACTTTGTGCCAAATCAGAATATAAGGCTTAAAGCTGAACAAAATATGTTCCTTCTTTCAACTAAGGCCCATAATGTGTTGAGCAAGCCATCTTTTCAAACAAATCAGTGCTTCAAAACTTTCTTATTTCTTAATGATGAGAAGACGTTATCAGTAAGAATATATTGGTTATATGCAGATATTTGTATACCCTAGTATGATTAAAGTAACTATAACAGTATTCTCCTCCTCCTTCAGTCATCTTCAACCTCCTCCACATTTCTCATCTGATTGCAGCAGCTTATTAGAGGCTTCCACCTGTGTGAGTTGTCTGGGCCTATCTTTGATCCCTCAACCTCAGCCCTGGAAACTGGACTACAGCCATGACATGTGCAAACAAGAAATTAATTATGTGCATTAAGTGAGAGCAGGTCTGGAAAATCTACTCTTAGGACCGCTCCCCCTATAAGGGCAAATCTCAGTTTACAGGCAGTGTATAGGTGCCTGGGCTGCAGGGAAGATTAGAAGCTTAAACTTGTACAAAATATCCACAGTTACTCATAAGTTATTTTGAATTGCAGTAATAATTTATTGTTAGCTATCAAGGCTACACTCCTATAATATACAACAATTAATATTCTCTTTAAAAAAGTATACATTGAAAATAGTAAGTAAGCAACATGTACTTATTACACCATCAAAAAATGCATCATCAGCATCATCATCATTAATCTCACGAAGCATCTCATTAATACAACCTTCCTCTGACCCTACACCACCATCTATTTTTTCCTCTTGGATACTCACTGGTTTTTCACATTTTATCTCACTTATGTTGGTTTACTTCCTGTGAATATACTAACAGAGGCATGCTGGGAGGTGAAGAAGGGTTGGGATACAGAGAGGAGAGAGAGAGAGAGCATTGCTATTTGTTGAACCAGACAGAGCGCCTGTGTCCTGGGATGAGCAGATGGTGGATCTGGCTGACACTTGGGTGGCATAGGCACATCCGCAGGAAGGCACGAACACCACAGCACTCCCCTCCATCGCTCCTCTTTCTCGCTCTCTTTGAATACCTCCTTCACACTCTCTCTACGCTCACTCAGCAAACCCACCGTGCTGTGTTAATCAGCACAACTTGTCCTCACCTCAGCATGCAGGGACGGCAGCAATATGGGTCCAGTGAGTAGCCGGGTTCAAGGGGTGTGGATAAATTGCACAATCAAGGAAAAGAAGTGTTTCATTCTGCCACAGCGAACTTTCGACCTTATGTAAATAAGTAGTGCTGAGTTAAATAAAATTTAAAAAAAAAAACAGAGTTAAAGGGTGTCTTTTTGCCCCAGTGACTAGCAGTCAGCACAATGGCTTAATTACTGTATACTGAGCTTAGAACCAAATTGCAAGTCTTCACTGCGCTACTCTGTGCAAATCTTGAAAGAGTGGCAGGCTTTTCTCTCATTCTCACTGAGTGGAGATTTTAATAATAACAACATAATAAGTAATCTATATTGTGACTGTTAAGTGCCAGTCTCTTGCTCCCTGAGGGTTTTTTGATTGTTAAAATCATTACTTCCTCTTTCTTTCAAGTTCACAGATATGTTTTGAATCCAGGGAATGGATGAAAGTACATAAAACAACCAAAAATATTTTAAGGTAAACCTTAATGGACAAACCGCTGACATCATCACAATATACTGGCTGGGTTATAAAATAGGGAAATAATGAAAAAATACAGAATTGCACCAGTAATTTGGGTGGCAGTGGCTCAGTCCGTCGGAGGACTTGGTTGGGAACCAGAGGGTTACTGAGGCTGCTGGTTCAAGAACCGCCTGGACCTGGTGGCCTACTTGGGACCTGCCAATTCAAAACCCCTTACTGGTTCAATACATTTGGTGGTGGACTGAAGACCAGACCAGACCAGATGTCAGCTCACCCCATCCTGAGCACCGTCGAGGTACCCCTGAGCAAGGCAACGAACCCCCCACTGTGCTCCCTGGTGACTGCAATGGGATGCTTTGTTCTGCACGTCTTTCAACACTGCATGTTACTGATTATGCCGTGTATTGTGCATGTAAAACTGTGCTTATATAACAAATAAAAAAAGATTGTGTTGGCTTGTAATTTCTGTCTTAAGTGATGAGCAAAGGTATTATTAATATCAAAACACACCTTTCTGTCAGTGCCACTGGTAATTATCTGGTATTCGTCTGGATAGTAGCACACTGTCCGAAACAGTGAGTTGGCAATCATCATTTGAAGGCTTACAAATCGCCTATAAGAGAATATGCAGAAGAGCCAGAAACAAGAAAAAACAAAGGAAGGTGAGTGTGAGAGGTGAAGTAATTGAAAAATCATGAGATGGAAGTGTTTTCACACCATGATCAGGGCTGTTTAGTATAAACAAATCCTCTCCAAAGTTTAAACAAAATAAACCATTGCAACCCAATTTAATATACACATTTAAAAGAAAAGATTAAAAAATTATTGTGCATGAATAGGTCTAAAACATATAGGTATGAAAGACAAATTTTTAAGAATCCTATGCAGTCCAGTGAAAAATTAAGTACAACCTTACTGCTTTCATAGAAATTAAGAGGGTACGTAGCAGCCAGGTGATGCTAATCAATTGCACTTGATTAACTGATCATCAATCAGTGTAACCATGTCTATAACAGCACAAGTTTTGGCAGTTTGCTGGTCTGGAGTATTCAGGTGCTTGTTAACACATTGCCACAATCTTCCCAGGAGTGGACATCTCAGAAATTTCAGCCCAAGGTCTGATTGTGCAATGCTCAGAAAAACTAAAAAAAAAAAAAACCCTAGAGCTACAGCTCAGACTCTACAGGCCTCAGTTAGCTTGTTAAACACTATAATTAGAAAAACACTGAAAAACTATAGCTTGTTTTGAAGGGCTGCCAGAAGGAAGCCACTTCTGTGTTAAAAGAACATGGCAGCATGGCTTAAGTTTGCAGTGCTGCATTTGAATAAACCATGAAATTACTGGAACTACTGGAGCTTTGGACAGACAAGGCCAAAGTGGAGATATTTGGTCATAATGCAAAGAATCATGTTTGCTGAAAATCAAATACAGCATATCAGCACAAACACCTCATACCAACTGTCAAGCACAGTGGTAGAGGGGTGTTGATTTGGGTTTGTTCTGCAGCCACAGGACCTGGACACCTTGCAGTTATTGAATCAACCATGAACTCCTCTGTATACCAAAGTACTATAGAGTCAGATGTGAGGCCAGCTGTCTGACAGCTAAAGTTTGCCTTAATCTGGG
Source organism: Etroplus canarensis (assembly GCA_015106775.1). Lineage (NCBI taxonomy): Eukaryota > Metazoa > Chordata > Actinopteri > Cichliformes > Cichlidae > Etroplus > Etroplus canarensis. The sequence goes on along the minus strand of VUQH01006613.1, from coordinate 972 downwards.
TCATGCAACAAGACAATGATCTTAAGCACAACAGCAAATCTACAAGAGATTGGCCGAAAAAGAAAACTCAAGGTGTTGCATTAAACCAGTCAAAAATCAACCCGACTGAAATGTTGACAGTAAGAGAACTATGCATAAACAAATGCCGGCAAACCTAAATGAACAGAAGCAATAAAGAAGAGTGGGCCAAAATTCCTCCACAACATCGTGCGAAACTGGTAAAGTCACACGGAAAAAATATTATTTCAAGGTATTGCCTCTTAAGGTGGTTCTTCTACAAGCTACTGAATCATAAGGTGTAGTTAGTTTTTCACATGATCACATAGAGTCCTGTGAAAACTTTCCATTTCACGTGATACACAATGTTACACAAATTCCACTGTGTCTGGCTGGACAGGTGGTCATCTAAATTTCTACTAATCCATTTAAAATGACTTTTTAGTAATCATACTAAAAAGACCACTCGTGATGAATGTTACCTGAAAGCCTTTAATCCACAGACTCGTTCACTCAAAAGAATAAGCAGTGAAAAATGATCATAGATTATAATGGTTAATTCTCCTCGCAGAAGAAGCCCACAGATTAAGGGATTTTAAACTTTCATATAAAGAATGCACTGGATTTCTTTTTATTGTCACTGTATGAGCCAGACACCCATGAACTTCTTCAGCATGTCTCTCTTATTACAACCCACACCTGAAGACAGCACTCTCTTCTTTCCTCCCACATAGTCTCCAGTGGCTGTGTGTATAATTACCAGTTATGTGCAGTATTTTTCACTGAATAATGTTTTAACTGATTCAGTAATGTGACTAGCCAATTTTTTTGTAACTTTACTTGCTTCAGTACTTTTCTGGAGAAATAATTATTTACAATTTTAGCTGAGTAGAGAGGTTTTGCAGTGATTTATAGCATTTCATTCTACTACTGAAGCATAAAAGGAGTGTGTTAAGGTTTGCAGATGGGCTACTC
>VUQH01006611.1:4141-27102 GCA_015106775.1 Etroplus canarensis | reverse complement strand
CCTTTTAACAGGAAGAGACCTCCGGCAGAATCGGGCTCAGGGTGGGGCAGCCATCTAACAAAGAGAGGGTGTCTGCCTTCCGAATACAAACTGGGAGCTGGTTCCACAGGAGAGGGGCCTGATAGCTGACGCCTCCCATTCTACTTTTAACAACTTTAGGAACCACAAGTAGGCCTGCACTCTAAATCGCTTTATTGGGAAAATATGGTACAATGAGGTCTTTAAGATAGGATTGGGCCTGAGGCCTTTAAAGGACCATAAGAATACATGCATAACATGCACATTTTACATCATATATAGTACATAAATTCACCGGCTACTTCCTTAGATACACATTACTAGTATATAATCGGATCCCGTTTTGCCTTCAGAACAGCCTTAACTCTTTGTCACATAGATTCAACAAGGCGCTGAAACATTCTTCAGAGATTTGGGTCAATATTGACATGACAGCATCGTATAGTTGCTGCAGATTTGTCAGCTGTACATCTATGATGTGAATCTCCTGTTCCACAACATCCTAAAGTTGCTCTATTGAACTTAGATATGGTGACTGTGCAAGTGAAGTGAATTCACTGTCAAGTTCAAGAAAACAGTTTGAACTTAGTGACATGGTCTATTATCTGCTGGAAGCAGCCATCAGAAGATGGGTACACTAGCCATAGAGGGATGGACATGGCAACAATACTCAGGTAGACTCTGGTGTTAAAATGATGCTCAATAGGCATTGCCAGGTGTTCTGCTGCTGTAGCCCATCTGCTTCAAGGTTCAATGTACTGTGTTCAGAGAAGCTCTTCTTCATATCTTGGTTGTAACTGGTGGGTATTTGCCATTAGCTTGAAGCAGTCTGGCCATTCTCCTCTCACTTCTGGGATCAACAACAACTTTCCCCCAGAGGAAAAGGACAGTTTCTCTTGTGCGGGAAATCCCAGTAGATCAGCAGTTTCTGAAACACTCAAACCAGCCCATCTGGCACCGACAGTCACCTAAATCACCTTTCTTCCCCATTCTGATGCTTATTTTTAACTTCAGCAGGTTGTCTTGACCATGTCTACATGACAAAATCCACTGAGTTGCTGCCATGTGACTGGCTGATTAGATATTTGCTTTAGTGACCAGTTGAACAGGTACACCTAATGAAGAGCTTGGTGAGAGTATTCTGTAACTTTCACTTGTATGGGTGTTGAGGATAGTAATCAACTGATATTCAGTCTGGTGTCACCCTAATTGCTTTACACGACATTTTTCTCTTAATACTTATACAACAACACTTAATTTGTTTCCTTCTGAATTCATTTTTATCTATTTTCAGTCTTGGATAAAATATATGGAATATACATGACATTGTAGTATGGAAGAGTGAAATTATTTACTACTTTTATAGGATCTCTTTTGTTGCACTTTGTTGAGGGTTCCTGTGCTAGTCAAAACATGGGAACACATTTTGTCTTGCGGTCTCAAATTCATTAAAAGATGGGAGTTTATAAATCAAATCACAGGAACCAATTGCATCCTATGTCCATTCTGAGTGGAATACCTGCAAAACGAATGACATTCTGAGCAGCTAGACACTACCCCTCTCTATGAGTATGTTACCACTGCTAAAGACTTTATTGTTGTGGTTAAGGAAACATCCACTAAATATGTCAACATAAAAAAAATCTATTGTATAAGGTGCAGCTACCAGGGCTCTTGTAGATGTTGAGTACTCCAGTAAAGTAATGAGGTAAGAGCCTCTCCAACAGGAGCAGAACATCTTCCAGCTCCTCCAAGATACCCACAAGGAGATAGTTCTCCAGCACATTCTGCTTGGCTCTCTCCAAAGCCCATACTCCTGGCTCTCTGTGGAGAGAGAAGAAAAATAAGAGGAAAAAAACAAAGGCTGAAAAAAAGAATAACTTTACTTAGGAGAAAATGAAATATTACCAAGCTGTTGTCATGAAACTGGACAAAACCCTATATGTACCTGCACTGAGGATGCTGTCCACAGAAGTAGGGAATGATGTAGAAAACTCTGGGGTTTGAACACTCTGGATAATTCTCTAGAATGCACACATTGATATCCTGAAAGCAGACAAACACATATCAATCATTTTAATTTTGCAGTAGCAATTTCTTTATATATATATTTTTCATTCTGCTTGGAGAAGATTATCCTCAAATGGAATTACAATGACTTATTTCTACCACTAGAGGGAGCTATTCACTTGCACTGCTGTGAATCCAGACTTCTTGATTGTCTTAACTCAGAAGCCAAAGTGTTCTGCCAGATAGCATCCTGTCCATAAAGATAAGCATTTCCCCCTCATCTGAGTTGATCTCAGAGCCTGAGATACCACATGAAAAAAACTGTGGTTGTGAAAGAGTTCATGTAAAACTTGCAACACACTGCATTTAAAGATGCCATGATTAAAACTGAAATGAGATCAGTTATGAAATGTCAAATGCTCCTTGTCTGAATGTGTTAGCCATTAAATAATGAATGGAAAAAAAAAACGATAAAGGTTTAAAATACACACTCAGGAGTGAAGCTGGCCAGCAACCGAGTACTGTGGAACCAGCAGTCAAATCTGTGTCAGGTGACGTAAGCCTCATGGATAGCAACGAGTCCAGAGCAACAAAACACTCCATGAAGCATTTTTGCACATGCACACACTGAGCAGGCACACATGCAAAAGGCGTGCGCTTAAACACTCATCTGAAGTAGCATCAGGGTACATGCAAGAGGCAAAAGGCATCAGTCTGCTGTATTGCAAAGAAGCAAAAACATTCCGTCGTTGCTTGTCCTTTAGATTTATGCCACATCAGATGTGTAATGACTGATTTAAACACAGCAGTTTCTCAGAACCAAGTCTGGGGTCAATATGGACTATCACAAAGACTCAGTTAAGACCTTCACTGAGGAAAAGCTGCTGCTGGTATGACTTTAGAATCCTGGGAACCAGGTGACAGAGCAGGAAAAAAAAGAGATGCTGACTAGAGTGAAAACAAGAATGAAGGCTTACACCATGTGTATGAAGGCATGTTTATATGCTTGAATGTTTGTGTGTTTTGGAGACATTTAATCATTCATTGTTATAGTTTCTATTAGTCTCAAATCTATTTATTTTTTCCAGTTGTATTTTTTGGCATAACATAAAAGCCTCACGAAACAGTTCACTGGAAAAGGTCGCCGTTGGGTCAGCTCATATTCCCCGAAAAACAATTTCAGAAGGCTGTACAATCTGCACTGCATAAAAAACTATATTCTTAGACTCAGATAAAGAAAAAATCCATCCAAAATTCTATTAACACTGAAGACAAAGGAAGAAAGAGATTCTCTGTTCGATGGACAGAACTGCAGTAGCTGTCATATGAACAGTCTGGAGTATTTGCAAGTAAAATTATACTAATGAAGATAGAATTACACATTAGGTCAATAGGCTGCATATGGAGAAAGACTCAAATTCACCATATTATAATGGATTAGGTATTTACACCAGTGATTTCACTCTAGCATCTATCTATGGGGCAATCATTAGATGAAGGCCTGGGCAATGTAAGCTGGAATGATATAAATTATTCACTTGATTAGTTATATTTTTCTTGCAGCTGAAAACAGTTGTACAATTGTGTCTGATTCACAGAATGGCTGCAGGGTGTGTTTGAACTTTATGACTGACTACTCTCAGCTGCACTGTGCACTGGAAACAGGACTTATTGGTGATCAGTGAAGCAAATGACTGGAAAGCTTTTCAAAGAAACCACAACAATACCCCAGAGGAACCTGCAGAAAAGAAGTCCAGCATTGTTGTTGCCATCGCTAGTTTACAACTCTTATCTTGACACTAAAGTTTGTCCTGCTTTTTGTGGATGTTTGATTTCGAGATCAATTTGCTCTTGCGCTTTTTTTCTGTTATGTAAAGAATAACAGTGCCAGTATATCCAGTTTTACCCTTTATGAGTATATTTCCTTGCCCCTAACAGATTCAATATAAAAAAACAAAAACAAACATAATGCCACATGCAGGGATTTCAAAAGAAACTCAAGTTACATGCACACTGAAGAAAATCATTATAAGCTGACGGCTAAACAAAGAATGTAAGAAATAAATGAGAGAAAAATACACTAAAACAAATTAAATACAGACAGGAACACATGTGATGGCATTCACTGACACAGATGTCCTATTGCCAGGAAGTCCCTCCTCCTCTTTCCTTTGACACAGGACCCTCAAGCATCAACATTTAGGGGATCTCTGGGAATTCAGCCACAACTCGTATACAGCTATGCAACACACACACACACACACACACACACACACACACACACACACACACACACACACTCTCTCTCTCTCTCTCTCTCTCTTTAGAAAACCTTATTAGTATTTCAAAGAGAGCTCCTGTGTGCACACTCAAGCTTGTTGTTCCTTTTCTCAACGTGGATTATACCAACTGAGCATTCACAGAAACTGTAGCAAAATAGGCACTAATCTATACAATGGTCTCCCATTTCAGTGAATGGAATGTAGACAAATTAAATCAGTGGTAATTGATGATGTGAACCTTTCCCATGGGATAGTTTGCCTCTGTTGCAAATCTCCAATAACTTTTTTGTTTTGCTTCTTCCACCTGGAGACAGTGGAAGCATGCTGAAAAAACACTGACACACAGGACTTTCACCACTTGAGTTAATCTATTTAACGTATTAGCAAATAGTTGCCTTTTAAAAATCTAGCAGTTACAGGGACAACTATATTAGAGATTTTCTGACCACTGTACGATGCCAGGCAGGAAGTGTACGACCTTTTTGTGATTGAAATAGCCTAAAACTCAGCTGATGAAAAAGCAAAAAGAATCAGGAAATATTTTTCCCATATACCCTACACGTTATAGTCACGTGACTCCTTAATATAAAAACATTGACTATATAGACAAAAGTACTGAGTCAGGTGTTTCATTCAGTCTCATTGCCACAAGTTTCTAAAATCAAACACCTAGCCCTGCAGTCTGTCTTTACAATCATTTCTGAAAGAATGGGTCATTCTAAAGAGCTCATTGAATTCAAGCATGGTACAGTAACAGGATGCCACCGATGCCAAGTGAGTTTGGGAAATTTCTTCTCTCTTTGATATCCCACAGTCAACTGTAAGTGCAATTATTGCAAAGTGGAAGCATTTAAGAACCACAGCAACTCAGCCACGAAGTGACACACCACTTAAAGTTCCAGCGCAGGGTCCCAGAGTACTAAGGTGCATAGTGCGTGAAAGCCGCCAGCGTCCTGCTGACTCAGTCACTGCAGATTTTCAAACCTCCTCTGGCATTAACATCTGTGCCGGGAGCTTCATGGCATGGGTTTCCTTGGCTGGGTGGCTGCATGCAAGCCTTACATCACCATGCACACTGCCAAGCGTCAGATGGAGTGGTGTAAAGAATGTTGTCACTGGACTCCGGAGCAGTGGAAACGTGTAGGTGTGTGTGTGTGTGGTAGTGGTGGTGGTGTGGTGGGGGCAATAGTTTTGTCTATACACTGTAGGTGTTTCAAAATGAAAATTATAGCAATCACAGCCATAAAAAATTATGGAAGATAATTTTATGTGTCTGAATAAAACATACACTTTATTGACACCTGATTGCTTTGATCAGTGAACCTAATATGACAGTTAGACTTGAGGCAAAGAGTTCTAATAGAGTGACACACCAACTTGGTTTCTTTATTGTCCAGGCATGCTAAGGCATGATCAATGCTGGTAAAGCCTCTCTTATTAAGCCCGCATGTATTTGCTTAAGTGAGTATATTTGTCATTGTAAATGTCAGATTAATGAGAGCAGATGATTTTAAACGACTGTGGGAATCTCATGTGATCAAACCAGTATTTTCAAAGTGTGAGAACAAAACTTTGCCCTTTAGGTTCAGTACAGAGACTAAATTGCCTCATACACATTTTTACAAGTGTTTGCAAGTGTACAAACGCTGTCACGCACACACTTTGTGGTAAGCCAGAGGTTGATTTATCACTATCAACTGCTGTATCTGTATTTTACAGAAAAAAAACATATTTAGCTCTCTAGAATATGTATTAATTATCTGACAAGCTCATTCCAAGTTGCCATTTAAAGCAACTTAAATTTAAATCAAGATTCAAAACATAACTCCCATGTGACAGTTTGCGCATGTGCTAAAGATCCTGTGTGCCTGAATGTGATTAAGGGTGTGTACACCATGTGTTCAAGTGACCACTGCATGCCTTTGTATAGCGTAGTGTAGGCCTATGTAAAAGGGCGTGTGGGGACTGACGGAAAATCCAAGCCGACCACAGGAATGTCTCACTAACACGTGCATCAGGTTCCCTTGGCCCCGGCTAGGAACTGACAGTGTTCTTTCATTGACACCTCTCATACACAGCCAACGACGGGCAGGCAGGGCTAATGCACATCAGGCAGGGGATATAGCCACGTTTAGTCTAAACACTGATTGTTGACATGGCAGGACATGCTTGCTGACAGACACTTCAGCAGCTATACTTCTGTGGACATTCATCTTATGAACCCTGCTGACAAAACTTTAATCATGAAAGATCTTTGTAATCTTCCTATAGGGGCGAGACGTTTGCTGAGAATCAATGCTGGCTGTCTCTCTCTCCTTTAAGTTGGGGGGGTGTTGTGTTGATCAGTCTGGTTCAGTCCTGCAAATCCTTTCCAACCTCGCATATAAATATATAGACAGCTGCTTCTAACACACATGCACACAGAAGCTGGAGGCTCGGCTTACTTAACCAGCCACTTGGCTTTACAGTCTAATCCTTAATCATAAACCTAATCTTAATCTTACTTCTACCTAGAACTTTCAATGTTTTTTAAACATTAAAGTACTGAATATTACCAGCTATTACACACCAGATCATGTCTGTCAGTGATCCTATACATGAAGTCCTGAATTTATCTTTTGGTGGCATATGCTACTTTAATGCTAGTACAGTAACACAAAATCTATGGATTAACATCAGCATATTAGTTCTATATATTTCCAGAGTTTTGGACAGTTACTCTAAAATGAATAAAAGAGAAACAAGCCTTATTATACACTATAGTGATTCAAAACACAACACAGCATATAGTATTCTGAGTGCCTAAAGTAGCCTCAATCAAAGTAGTGAGCAGCAACAAATTATTTTAAATGTAATGAGTTAATCAAAAAAAAGCTTTTGTCCTGATAAGTGCAGGAGTATAAAATCAAATGCACACACAGGTAGGCCAGTCAATGACAACACAGCCTTCCCCTCCCCTTTAACTGTAGCAAGGGGCCCCCGTGGTCTGCATACTTTAATAACTCAACTCACATGGTGCAAAACTCCAGGGCAAGCAGTGCAATTCTTAATTACACCCAGTCAGAGTGAAGCCAGAATGACATTCACTCCTCTCCTTAGGTTCTCAGAATGCCCTTCTTAACTCTTTAAGTCCCTGGCTGCACAGAGTACTGAGGGAGGAAAGACTAAGAAGTGTTTAGGTCTGGATTTTGATTTGCTATGTCTTGTGACAGTAATGCACATATTTACATGCTATACCTTATTTTATTTTGTTATATTTATTTATTTATTCCTTTATTTCAGTTTAGTTTCAGTTTAGTTAGTTGCTTATTTTAGTTGTGTGAAGGGAACTTGCAAAGTAAGAATTTCACTGCTCACTGCACCCACTGTGTTTTCGCTGTGTGTGTGACAATAAATTTGTTGAATCTTGAATCTATTAACTATTAAGCAATTTTTATTATGAGCGTTCTTTTGACCTGACTCTGTTTTTTCCTGATTTCCCCTAATCTCATATGTAGCTGTTTATCTCACTTCAGGGGGAATTCCAACCCAGGATTAGATTTTTTTTTAACCTCATTTCTAGCTGTTCTTCATGTCCCCTACTTAAACTGTACATATGTAACAGAACGTCAAATGAACGGAGGGATAAAAAAATGGCAACTTGAAAATCACAATAAGCCTCCAAATGGTATGCAGTGTAAAATGTGAGATGCAGTGCCCTTCAGTATGGTACTATGGGGATAAACAACTCTGCAAGGCAGATGTAGGAACCAAGTTTTTTATGTGGTAAATTGAGTCTTTAATTGGAATCCTAATCAGATTTAAATGTTGGGTTAGCATCAGGCTGCCATGGGTTTACAATTTGCCGTCCACCCTCCAGCAACGCCACATGTGGAATGCCTTCAAAGAGAGCAGAGCGAGGTTTTAATACATCGCCTATATTTCTGAATTTAGGAAGTTAAAATTTGTCTCAAGCTGAAAAACAAACAGAAATAAAGAAGAAAAAAAGAATATTGCTAAAACAGGATATATTAATGTCAGGAGGAGTATCTTCCTGATCTTGTATAGATGATCATACAGAATATTAATATAATATACTAACACTCTGCATCACTGCTATTAATATGTTGGAAATGTATCAACATTCTTCAATATGCATGCTGTTATAATTCAAGTCTCCATCAAGGCAATACCAGAATAAGAGATCATTATTCAACATTTCAGTTCATGTCTCAACTGAGCATCACATTGTGAAACTAGCTGGAATGCAACCAAAGTATTGCAAATTTAATGCACTATTACTGGCAAGCCAATGAATCGGTCATAAACTGTGCAGCGTTGTCAAATACTATGAATATATTAGTATTTCAAATCGTAAGCATTTCTGGCACGGATTTACCAAATGTCAAGATAAGACCAAATGGGTTTGGGAAACTGGGACCAGAATTAAAAGTGGAGGGAACGGAGGCCAAACTGTTCAGTATACTTTTGCCTCATTAAATGACACTGTTTTAGTTTGTGGGTAGTAGTAGTTGTGAGATCACAGCAACATGGCATCCAAATGTGGTGTATCTTCAAAAATTCACAGATGTAGTTACAAGTGTATTTGCTCATTGTTGGGAGCCTTTCTATTTCTGTTTATTCATTCACATTTATTAGTTTTATTTTGATAATAAACATGATTTCTGGTTTGTGTGCTACAATTTGAAGCCTACTGGTTGGAGCATATTTTTGTTGCCATCTTGATTTTTTGTTTATAAGAAATACAGTGCCCCTATACATCAAGTAAGCTCATTCACATTTGTGCTGGGACTTTTTTTATTTCTGGTAATTATAAAGATGTTCTATTATTGAGGAAAAAAGGAAAAAAGAATGGCAAATTGAGTATGGCCAATGGAAGCCAAACTGCACCATATATCTACCTTAGCATAAACAGTCATGTGAAAGAGAAAGTTTTTACAGAAGTCTACGCAGTTCTGTGAAACACTAAGTAGATCCTTACTTCTTCCATGGGATATAAGAGGGTAAATAGCAGCCAGATGGTTGTTTATCTAATACACTTGACTAACTGATCATCAGCCAGTGTGACCTGTTCTGTAAAAGCAGAGGTTTTGGCAGTTTGACGGAGCATTCAGGTGTGTGTTAACATAATGCTACAATCTTTCCAAGAGTGGATATCCCTGTAAACTCACTCCGAGGTCAGACTGTGCAATGCTTAGAGAAAGTGCAAAAAAACCTAAGAGCTACAGGCTTGAGCTAGTAAGTTTAATTTTAAAAAATCCTGGCAGTACAATTCGAAAAACACTGAACACATAGGGCTTGTTTGGAAGGGGAGTGCTCAAACTATGTCCTTAGGACAGATAGGATCAAAATGCTGATGTTTGGCCATAATGCACAAGTACCACGTTTGGTAAAAGTCAAATACACCACAAACACCTCGTACCAACTGTCAAGCACGGTGGTGGAGGGGTGATGATTTTGACTTTTTTGCAAAACTATGAACGCTTCTCCTCACCAACGTATTCTAGATGTGAGGCCATCTGTCTGACAGCTAAATCTGGTCTGAAATTGGGTCATGCAGCAGATCAGTAGTTCCAATCACACCAGCAAATCTACAACAGACTGGTTGAAAAAGAAAATGATTAAGGTGTTGTAATGAATGGCCCAGTCAAAATCCAGACCTGAACCCAACTGAAACGCTTTGGTAGGACCTTAAGAGAGCTGTGCATAAACAAATGTCTACAAACCTCAAAGAACTTAAGTAAAGTTGCAAAGAAGAGTGAGCTGAAAGTCCTCCACAGACTGATAAAGTCACACAGAAAATGATTACTAGTTTTCACAGAACTGCATAGAGGCCTGTGAAAACTTTATTTTTCACATGACTATAACTCATCTTTAAGCAAGTAAATCTATATGCTTATGGTCTTTCAAAAAAATCAGAAATGATGAACTGTTGGTAAAAACAAAGGTCTCACCAGGTATCGCTCATCATCTTTCATCCCTGGAGTTCGGATGAGGTGGTTCTGCTCGCCCCTCCAGTCACCAAAGCGACGGAAGAAATAGTTGGAGAGGAAGCGATTGATGGGGTCCCGGATGATATTGATATACACAGGCTGCTCTATCCTGAACCTGACACAAACAAATTAAAAAGTGCTGGGTAAGAAAAAAGGCTTGGCTGACAAACATTAAGAAACATACTTTTTAAAGCAATGTAATGTATGCTGCTGCACCGTGTACCTTGTAAAGTTGAGGAAGTGAACATGACGTGTGTAGAGGAATGGCTGAGGGATATTACTGATGTTCTTCATGAGATCCACCTGAAAGAAAAGACACCCATTTGATGCATTTAAAAAAAAAAAAGTATAAAATACAGCACCCGTAATGAATATGGGCAATGCATTCGAAACAACAAGTAGCATCTTTGGGTAATTAGAAATCCTGTGAGATAAATATTTGACCTGAAGAAATAACCATTTATAAAATACACTTTCATTATGTATCTGGTTGTGGATCCACCTAGATCTAAAATAATATCAGAATGTAGCCTAACTTCATAACAATGTAACTATGCAATGTCACTGTTTTGTTCATCTCACAACATTCATCAGCATACATCATCATGAGCTTGGATCATCCCCTAAGATCTTGCCAAGCTGTTATTCACAGCATCTTCATCCTCTGCAGGAAAAAAAGCGCAAACAAAAATACACCCTTCCCACTGGGTTTCCAGGTCTGCATGGAGAGACAGGCTAACAATACTGCTATACAGTGCAGACTAGCACAAAGTCTTTGACTGAAAACTATGCAAATGAATCCAAATTCTTCATCATTCCTCACTTCAAAAGTTCCATATTGGAGTAATTCACTATATGAGATCCAGTTATCCCAGTCACACATGGGGAGAGTTAGTTTGATTGATTATGTTTCAGCAACAGTGGATCATACAGTATGCCTAATTTAAAAATAATAAAAACGGAATGATGACTCAAAGTATTGGCTTACTAGTCAAGACCTTTGAGAGCTTTGGGCAGGTTTTACATTAACATGTGAGATTCCAGAGCCCTTTTCAGTTGTAAACTGCACTAAACTACATTTCTCATTTTCTTCATGAGATCTGATGAACCACCTGAAAATACTACTATTTACTATTATGGATGCTGTAAATTGTTTTTTCCTTACTATTTACATGTCCTTAACGAACTCTCTATTGTGGACTTTACCATGATAAACTATCTTTTAAAGATAGAAGATAAGTGTCACAAATCATGGGAATGGCCCCAGATGAAATGGTCAAAAACATGTTGTATGAGTAGAAAGATGAATGTACCTCAGGTCTGAGTAGCTTGTATAACCCATTTTTCTTGTCTTACTTTAATTTTCTTTCATTTCTTCTCTAAATTAGGGAGACCTTTTCTTCATCACCAGAGCTCTTGTCAGTGTTAACTACATGACACATTGTTTCAAGCAATTCTTTTTCATTCTGCTAGTGATAAATCTACATTAAAATTCCCCCCATTTCCCAATATCCTATCCTGCACGTCATAGCCCTTTTGACTGCTGAGAAAGCTGGGGGTATTAACCGATATCAATTTTAAGTTGAAAGAAGTACATGTGTGTATTTGTTTTTCTGGTACCTTGTAACCTTACTCACCGGTACTCTTCAGTTTTTGGACATAGAGATATAGGCAGAGCATTGTGGTGAGAGGCAAAGTTAACCTACAAAATTACCAGCGGGAAACGTGTAGAGTCTGTTTAAAGGCTATAATGGAAAGACAAGCAAGACCATGGAAACATAACTATCTAGTGTCCAGCATAATGCAGCAACACAGCCCAATGACAGAACAAAACTAGAGAACTGAGGACATGGGAGCTTAAACATAAGAAGACAAGAAGAGGAGGGCTCAACAGCAGCTGTGATCACTGACTGCATATACAATAGATATAGAAAGTCTACACACTTGTGCTAAAATACCAAGTTTTTCTGATGTAAATAAAATGAGACCCCGATAAATCATTTCAAAACTTTTTCTACCTTTGAAGTGAACTACACCGTGTACAATTCAAGTTAAAATGAAACAAATATGTTAGGGGGAAAATAAAAAAATAAAAACATGTACAATAAGCTGGTTGCATAAGTGTGCACACCCTGAAGGCAATACTTTATTGAAACGCCTTTTGCTTTAATTACAACATTCAGTCTTTAGATGACCACCTGCCATCAATTAAAGTGGCTCTGATTAACCCCAAATAAAGTTCAGCTGCCCTAGTAGGATTTTACTGACAGTCAGTTGCATCCTACAGCAATGTTCAAAGGTGTCAGTCAGGAGAAGGGTGCAAAAAAATTCCACAGCATTACATATACCATAGACCACAGTGAAGACAGTCATTGAGAAGTGGATAAAATATGGAACCACAGTGACGTTACTCCCTCCATCCCTCCGAAACTGATGAAAAGATGAGATGAATGCTGGTCAGGGAGGCTGCCAACAGGCCTAGTGCATCTCTGAGGGAGCTGCAGGAATTTCTGGCAAGTACTGGTCCTGTAGTGCATCGGACGACAATCTAATGTATTTTCCATATGTCTGGACTATGGGGTAGGGTCTCAAGATGGATGCCTTTTCTAACAAAGAAAAATACAAAGGCCCTACTAAATTTTGTTTAAAAAAACAAAAAAACATCAGGACTGGCTCTCCCAAATTTCTTATTTTATTTTTGGACTGCAAACATAAGAGCAATTCTGTATTGGCTAAAGACAGATGAAAACACAATTTCCTGGATAAATCTAGAAAAAATGTCCTTTGACCAAATATCACCATTGTCAGTTCTTTGTGCTAATTTACCACTGCCACAACCTATTTCCAGCTACACCAAAAATCCACTGGTCATACAGTGTCTCAAAATATAATTTCAGTTCAGGCGATATTTCTCACTTACTAACCTACCACTTGCTGCACCGCCCTACAAACATTGTATGTTTTCCCATCATTAACAAATGAAGCCTTTAATGCATGGTCAAACTACGGAATAAGGTCAATGTATGATCTATTTTCTAAAAATTTGTTCGGTTCTTTTGAACAACTTATGCAAAAAAGTTAACCTTCCCAGAACTAATTTTTATAGATATCTGCAACTTAGAAGCTTTCTGATGTGTAATGTTGACCCTTTTCCTTCATGCCCAGCCCCTTCGCTCTTAGATAGTATTTTGGAGTGCAAACCAGTAGCAAAGAAGATTATAAGTTTCTCCTATTAAATACTCATAGTAAGACATCACTCGAATCATTGAGGAGTGAATGGGGAACGGACTTGTACAAATTTCATCTGAATTATGGCATAAGATTCTGGATAAAATCTACACTTCTTTTATTTGTCTTAAGCATATGATAATCCAGTTTAAGGTGGTTCATAGCCTGCATTGGACTAAAGAAAGGCTGCATAAGTTTAGTAGTGATTTGGACCCATGATGTGACAGATGCCAACAAGAGCCTGCTACTTCAATTCACATGTTTTGGACCTGCCCAAAGCTATCGTCTTTCTGGGATTCCGTGTTCAACACCTTGTCAAAGGTGTGTAAGGTCTTGATAGAACCATGTCCAATTACCTCCTTGTTTGGTGTGATGTCAGGAAACGTAAGACTGACTGTTTATCAAGGAAATATGGTTGCTTTCTGCACTCTCCTAGCCAGAAGACTGATGTTGTTAAAGTGGAAAGAACTAACACCACCTGCATAGGGACACCGGGTTAAAGAAGTGATGTACTTTCAAAATTAGGTATACCATAAACGGGTCATACCAGAAGTTTTATGATGTTTGGCAGCCCTTCTTGACTTATATTGAAAATGTAAATGCATCCGAAGTGTGTCTTTAATTGTGGTATACGTACTAATAGGTTTTTTCTTTTTTTCTCTCCTGTGATATTTGACCACTGTTCTTTTAATTATTTTTGTATTGTGGGAGGAGGAGGGAGGGATACGGGATTGGGGAAAAAGCCCTATTAAAAAGACTTGGTTCAAACAAAAGAAAAAACATCATGTCTCCCAAAAATGTGGGAAAATGTGTAATGGTCTGATTACACCAAGACTGAACTTTTTGGCCACACTTCCAAAAAGTATGATTGGCGCGAAAACAACACTGGGCATCATCAGAAGAATACCATAACCACAGAGCTTTAGTCAAGGTGGAGGAACTTATGAACAGTTCTAAATACCAGTTGACTTTGGCCCACAACCTTCAGATATCTAGAAAGCTGAAGCTGAAGAGGAATTTCATGTTTCAGTATGACCATGATCCCATGCGTACATCCAGATCAACAAAAGAATGGCTTCATGAGAAGAAAATTAAAGTTTTGGAATGGCCCATCCAGAGCCCAGACCTAAATCCAACTGAAAATCTGTGGGGGGACCTGAAGAGGGCTGTGCGCTTTTGCAAGGAAAAGTGGGCAAATTGCCAAGTCAAGATGTGCCATGCTGATAGACTCTGACCCAAAAAGACTGAATGCCATAATTAAAGCAAAAGATGCTTCAGCAGAGTATTCGTTTTAGGGTATGTACACTTATGCAACCAGCTTATTGTACGTGTTTTATTTATTATATTTTTCCCTCAAGGTGGAAGAAGTTTGAAATGATTTATCATGGTCTAATTTTTTTACATTAGAAAAACCTGGTATTTTAACAGGGGTGCGTAGACTTTCTATATCCACTATAAAAAATATAGACGCAGCTGAGGTTTGGAAGTGTCTTAAATCTGTCCATCAGAGGGCGGCTCCTGTGGCTGAAAAACAAGTCAGATTGGGAAGAAGTCTAAGGGTAAATGGCCTTCATAGCTCATTTGCTCTTTTGCCTCAGTAAACATATTTCTCAATCACTAGTTTCAAGTCTTATTGAATACAAAATTTTTATTTTGTAAATTATGAGGTAAACTGTGTCAAAAAGGAGTCTAAAGAAGGGTGTACTTTTGAGTAGGCCTATTTTATTTTGAAAAGTTGCTTACTTATGAGCATGCAGCTCATCACATCTAGTTTCAAAACACCAAGATGGCAACAGCCAAAAGTCTCAGGTGTCATGTGGGACCAGGGTGCCATCATAATGACTGTTGTATGAATGCTTCTTCTTGTAATCCCGTTCATACTCCAAAGCACAGATGCTGTTATTATCCATCCTAAATGAAAATATGGATTTCATAGAGACCCAGAGTCACCCTCTTCTACTTAACCAACCACCAAACTGCTCTTCTGCAGGGCTGCAATGTGGATTTCGCAGCCATATCAACCGAGGGGTATCTGGATTATTGAGGTTACACTTTTAAAGAAGTATAGAAAAACAGAACTTCAGCAAAATAATCTCAATAGTCCATTCTGTTTTTTGAGTATTGCGTCATATATTTATTTTTAGAAAGACGCAAATAGCCGAAAGAGCTTTGTATTCTGTATTTGTCCATTTTTACCTTTTTTCATTCAGTGGCAGAACACAGAGCATGTCTCAACCAGGAGAGGTGACTGGTCACACAGAGTGCACACAAAACCTTTCAAAAGGCACACAAATTCTTTACTGATGAAAAATCTATAAAGCTGCAGCAGGAAAAGAGGGCACTAACTTGGCAAACTTAAAATTCTCCACTACTACACAGCAGAGGGACAGCAGAGGTAAAGTATGCATTACAAAGCAGTAGTGGGGATCACAGGCACATTAACAAAATGTTACTGGAGGTGATTCCTGAACAAGTTGAAAAGTTTCTTTTTAATCTTGGCTTCCAGGTTAGATTCAAACGAGCAGCTGGATGTCCACAAGCCAAAACTCTCTCAATGAAGCATTCCTGTGTCCATCAGTAATCACCTGGGGGGAACAACTATGCTAGCTGAATCTGAGGCAAAGATGGACTGATTGAATTAATTTCTTTTTTATATATAAACTGCAGACAATGTCTGGAGAATCAGGTCGGTACTTTATCTGCAGCAGCCCTTTCTTACATGTAGACCACAAAAGGAGATAATTGGTGTCAGCTGTGTTCCTAATTCTGAAATACTCAGTTTGGTAATAGGAGGTTGCTGACTTGCTCACTGTGAATCGACTGTACAATTACTCGCCCTATTCTCACATGGGCAAAATCGGAAATTACATAAACTTTGCACTAAGGAGCTGGCAGGCGAAAGACCTTTAATGTCTGATCTCACTGGAACAGACATTTTCATTCTCACATGGACCTCCATCAGGTAATGCCAAGAAAGGCTCAAGGCTGCAGTGCATGTGTGAAAGAGGCTTGTGCTTGGTAAAGTTTCTGTTCTCCTTTAAGACCAACATGGAATGCATCAAATGGTGGGAGTTATGTTTCCTTCTTTTCAATTCCCATGATTCATGACATCAAGAGCAAATCTTAAAATACAACTAAAAATTCAATTTTGTAAACTGGATTTCACTGTTAGCAATTTTTATCATTTTCTCTGAATGAAAGTTACTGTAAGTGCCATAAACAGATCCTATTTTGGTAAAATGGTCATATTTATCCCTATCATTACAGTTTTAATCAGCCTTCCTTTAACATTCTCTCTGTCAAATTACTTGATCAGCTGAAGAACAGTTCTTAGGAGCTATGTATAGGCAGTGGTTTTGTCATAGCAACGCTATTTGGATAGCAACAGCAATATGTATGTTTGTTTATGTACACAGGGCAGTTAATCTGAGGCCACAGTCAGATTTGGGCTTTACAACCCCCCTCTTTTCTATAAACTCAGTACATTTCCACTCACTCTGTTTCCTTTATCAGTAGATCTTTCCTGCTATGGAATGCAATTTACCGCTCTACATCATTTATATATATATATATATATATTTATATATATACACACACACACACACACACACACACACACACACATTTTCACCTAATATCTCCTCCCCTACACCTAGGTTAACATGCAGGCACTAAATGCATTCCACACCTTTGCTGAGTTTGTGTGTTTTCCAGACCCACCCCTTTGGTCTGTCTGGCCAGACCTTGCTCTCATTCACCAGAGAGAAAAGCAGAGGACAGTCTGAGATTCCAAGCATACCTGCAACCCTCTGAACCTCCATCGCTCACCCGCCTCTTCCAAAAGCCCTGGTGGTGTCCTCACAGGGCTCATGAGGGGAAACGGAGGGGATGCCAAAACCACAGAAAGACCTGACTGCTGCCCTGGGTTCAGCTTAATTCAGTTTGCTTTTACATTTCACAATGACCTAAATATACATCTCAATTAGTAGAACAGATATTATACAAAAGGATTCAGAGAGAATGGGACCTAATATTACAGGAACTGCTCTTACACAGTTTGCGTAGCTGCTTGAAGTTGGTGTTTTATTCCAAAAGTACACATTTTTCAAAAAAAAGTTTGTACTGCCAGCTGAAATGTCTGCTGGCTTGAAATGTGATAGTAAAGCAACCACCAAATTTGAACTAAATTGAGCTTATTCTATATTCCAAATAATCCAGTCCAGTCCAGTTCTCTGCATTGCAAATCTATGACACATTTTATTATTTTATGAAAAATACTAGCTCATCTTGAATGTGATTGCAGCAACATGTCTCAAAAATTTGGGACAAGGAACAAAAGACTTGAAAATGAGTGGTACTAAAAAGAAATAGCTAGAGAAACATGCTCTTAGTATACATTTTTTATAGCGGCAAGGATTTGCCACAGCAGGTTAATCAGCATTGGTAATTTAGCAGTGGAATTACACCGGATGCCCTACCCTCCATGGATGCCCTACCCTTCATGGATGCCCTACCCTCCATGGTAAAAGGGGCTTGTGTCCCCACCTGGAATCGAAGCAGGGACCTTTTGCTTGTAAGGCGAACATGCTCCATATAATTATGATAATTGGCAACAGGTCAGTAATGTGATTGGGTATAAAAAGAGCACCTAAGAGAGCCAGAGTCTCTCAGAAGTAAAAATGGGCAGAGGTTCAGCAATCTGTGAGAAACGGCATCTACAATTTGTGGAGCAATTTCAAAATAATGTTCTTCATTGTAAAATTGTTAAATCTTCCATCATTTACAGTACATAATATCAAAAGATTCTGAGACTCTGGAGACATTTCTGCATGCAATGGACACAGACAAAAACCAATATCGGATGCTCACGATCTTTGAGCCCTCAGGCAGGATTGCATTCCGAATAGGCATTATTCTGTCATGCAAATCACTGCATGGGATCGGAATTACTTTCAGAAATTATTGTCTGTGAACACAGTTGAACACATGCCAGTCAAAAATGCAGGTTAAAGCTCTATCTTGCAAAGAAGCAGCTATATGTGAACATGATCCAGAAACGCTGCCATCTTCTCTGGGCCAAAGCTGATTTAAATGGACTGAGGGAAAGTGGCTTGTTTTGTGGTCAGATGAATTGAAACTTGATTTCTTTCTGGAAATCATGGACACTGCATCCCCCATACTCAAGAGAGGGACCATCTGGCTTGTTGTTATCAGCACTCAGTTTAAAAGCCTGCATCTCTGATAGTATACGGGTGCATTAGTGCCTATGATACTACCAACTTGCAAATCTGGAAAGGCACATCAATACTGAAAGGTATATAGAGGTTTTAAAGCAACATATGATCCTGTCCAGATGACATCATTTTCAGGGCATCTTCTTGCTGGTTTTCAATAGGAGGTAGGAAACATAACCTCGCTTTGATGCAGACAAATGTGAGTAAAGAAGCTGACTTCCAGTTTCTTGGGATTTTATATTACTGTTTTCCCAGGAAATGTTGCAAATCTCCTTTCTGTTGAACCTGTTCCGGTGCTACTGAACAGCACAGATGATTCACTATATCATGTCCCACAAATTCTGCAGAACCTTTGCAAAGACCCAGACAAATACAGCACCATCCCTTTTCAGTAAAGCCAACAAACAAGACATCAACCCTGGGCAAACCCATTAACCCACAACTGCGAGCGCCAGCAGGAAAACCATTCAAAACTGCAGTCCAGTGCCAGAACCACAACTGATGAGACCAGCAACTCTAAACTTAGGTGACATGCGCCTGAATCGGCATAAGTCAACACAAACAGAAGCACACATGCAAACACAAACACAAGCACATACGCTCTTAACCAGACCCCCCTTGCTTAGACACTAGAATGCACACTCTTTCTAAAAAGATGTTTTATACCCAGTGAATTAATGAGACTTGCCACTGTCTGTGCTGCCAGCAGTCAGGGTTTGATGAATGGGTAAACAAGTAAATCTTTCAATATTGGCTTAATTTTTACTTTTAATCATCCAGTAAAAGTTATACATATTTATCATCTGTTGACCAGTCACAAGTGGTTAGCAGTACCTTTCTCCTAGAAGAGGCTGAGGATGTGAGTCACTGCTGTCGCACTCCTACACAAATACATGATTAAGTTATGTTTTTACCCAGATGGCTAAAGAGAGCATCTCATTACTGAGAAAATGACTAGTCATGTTTAAAAGTGTACATGACTGGTACATGATGCACTGGTTCTAAAGTACAAAATATTGCTGTTTTTGTATGTTTTAAATGCAGTTTATGTGTTTTACCTGGCTCCAATATAGAAGGCAAAACTGTCTTGTCTTATTCCAAAAATTTCCCAGTTAAAAGCAGAACAATGTGATGTTGTGTTAAAACTCAGCCCACTAACAGTATATTATTTAGTTATTCTTTACCAATAACATCATCGGAACACTTCATTCATGTCGACCAACCCCACTCGAGATGATTTTTTTCTATATGTATATATTTTATCCAGTGACATACAAAATAGCAATCATAATTAATTTGCAGATGAAAATAATTATAACCACCTAAAGTATTATGCATGAGTAATTTTACTTAATATAGCTGATTCCTTTTTGTCAATATTTCTTTGAAATAAAAGATCCCAATACTCTTTCCACCACTGGGCAGTTGCTCAGTCACACTTCAGTAGTTGTTAGTTGCTCTCATAGAGAACTGAGCCCTAATGATCTGGACAAATTAGGTTTCTGTTTGATTTCTACCAAAACTGGAACTACATGTGAATGGAAAAAGTCATAGGAGAAAGATTAAGCCTTTTAAATCACTAAAAAGGCTGTTCTTTAGGTATTCTTTAGATATCTTAGCATTTTCACTCTCATCCCCACTGGCATAGCTCAGCACTACTGTCTTAAAAGGCTGCGGTATTTTTAAATGGACCCAATTTTTCCTCTGTAAACCCAATGCTCATGTCCTTGAGATATTCCAGGAAATAATAAAAGAAGACTCATGAGCCTTAAGACTTTTCTCACACTAACTGAAAAGCAAATACTGAATAAGCTACTGCTGTTAAGTTGACAGTGACCACACAGTTATGTTCACGATGTAAATCAATTTCCCCATATAAAGTAAGTTTTGCCTCAAGCTGGGGACACAAACTGCTACTCTAAGGACCGGACATTATCAGCTGCTTTAAATGTGGCTGTTGTACAGTGAAGTTATTTTGACCTGAGGAACTATATTCTTTCATAAATGACAATTGAGTCAGGAAATGGTTTCAAGTTGAGGGATTTTTTCAAATATAACCACCACGATTAAAATGACCAAGAAACAGGGAGGAGAAAACATCTACATTTTCACAGTGGCAAACTAGCTGTTGATGTTTTTTTAATGATCCTAAACAACTACTAAAAGGATGTTTAGATCTGTTTAGTAGCAGTACTGCAAATGATTTTGCAGAGCACAATAAATTATTTTTTGGGCTGGAACTAATTGCGAATAGAATTTTTGGTAACTTCCAGGACCCCAAAATGATGCATTTTTAATGCTGTATTTTCCTAAAAAGCAGTCCAAAGCCCAAATTGACATTAATTATTAACATATAAACAATAAAAAATGTAGGAAACATCATAATTTTTGGCATTTTCACTAAAAACTAGCTCCCTGCAGTCACCATGCGGATATACTGCGACAGTATATCCCTGAAAAACCCCAAATTCTTCATGAATGCTAAACTGGCTTGACCCTACTCCACATGATGTGAGGCTAGATGCCATGGTTGGTTTTTTTTTCTCTTCCTTTTGTTGATTGCAAATTGGTTGATTCAGGACGTCTGTAGCAGTGACGTTGATTACATTATATCACTAAAAAATTTTTAACGATTTCAGCCGACAACAGACAGCAATGGCAGCAGACACGACATGGCATCACCGTTAAAATATACGTTCCCACAGTTTTGTTTCGTGCAAATCGGACGAATAATCACATAGATATGTTATCGTACGTTCTGTTCTGTTACGTTATCATTTGATATGTCTTCTGCAGGATCTTATACTGATCTCTTAGATCCATGAATCACTCTTGTTTATGTTACCTGTTCATGTTTAGTGAGCCGTGTTTTGTTGTGGATGTCAGAGGAGACCAGGTTGAATTGGTGTTTCTCAGCGAGAAGCCGCAGTAAGATGACCACCGTCCGGCTGCCACACTTCCCCACCCGGTTATATATCACCTGGCTTGGGAATGGGAGCACCTGCAAATACACAAACATAGGCACAAAGATGAAGCGAAAAAGAAAGAACAAGAGAGTGGTAAATGCTGATAAATTTCTGTGTTTTAACTGTATTTGCCATTCACTGTTGATAAGTAAAATGCTGCAATATAAGTAGCACAAAATGTGCATTTACTATCTTAGCATCAGTAGTGTTTAGAAGAACAAATCTTGGTGAAGGAGAAAAATGCTGAAAAGCATGAAAAGGGGAAAAAAAGATGACATTTATCAGATTTTCTCTGAACTTTGACCTCTGTTTACCACATCTGCTCTCTCTGGAGCTGAACTAAACTGCCCACACAACACACTACACCTGAGTCTGAGTCACAACACAAAGCCTGAGTCTGGATACACAACGCTTCAATCTATTTCCTTCATACATATGCTCAACTCTTTGCTGAACTTCTGATGTCTCTGTAAAGCGATATTGAAGCAACATTTTAGTTTTTTAATTTCTCACACAAACATACACGCACACACACACACACACACACACACACACACGTCATGACTCAGCAATTAGCTCAGCCATGATTCAGAAGTTCACAAATGTGGATGTTAGTCTATTTCTCTTTGGAAGAACACACTTATGATTTTTGCTTGCAAGAAGCAGGTTGAGGCTGATGTGCAATTTGAAAATAAGACTCATTTTAGTACAAGGGCAGCAAGAATGCACTAACTTGGCAGTTATCCCTGAGGGTTCATGAGGTTCACACAAGTGGCTCCTTGAGATTGAAGGCAAGCAAATTTATCAGTGAGAACAAGAGTTACAGAAAAAGAGGGACAGTTAAAGGAGGCTAAAAAAGAATGGGAGAGAGGAAGCCAGATCACTTAGAAGATATCAGTTCTCTCTCAACATTTAAACTAAATGCCACAGTGGTGAATTTTGCTTGGCACTGCAGTCTGAAATGGTGATTTTGCTTTTCTTCAGGAGGTTTTCTGGATATCTGAAAGACCAAACGTTTGATAGTGAGTCTGATTGACTCAAACAGCTTGTGAATTGGTTCATATTTAATTAACGTCAGTCTTTTTTAGCATAGATAGCAGTTCAGGACTACAGAGTGCAGCATGGCCACAAACACACACACACACACACACACACACACACACACACACACACACACACACACACACACACACACACACACACACACACACACAATATATGTGTTTAACA
>VUQH01006609.1:1285-25885 GCA_015106775.1 Etroplus canarensis | reverse complement strand
TGGAGGGTTGCGTCAGGAAGGGCATCCGGCGTAAAACCTCTGCCAAATTACCAATGCGGATTAATCCGCTGTGGTGACCCCTTTGTGGAAAATACAAGGGAGCAGCCGAAAGGTACATCAGTTAAAAATGTATAAATGTAAAAATGTTTCTTCAAGTGAGTTGAACAGATTTTTACAGCAAAAATACTCCAGAATGGCTTATCTTACATTATCTTCTTGGTGAAGCTCTAAAAGGTCTAACATATACAGACACACACACACACACACGCAGATCTTACGGAGGGTTGTCAGTCAGTCCGCGACCTTCATAAAGAAGCACCATGTCCGTGCCGTAAATATTGAGCAACTTGTACGGGTTCACGGATACGAGGATGCTGCCTATGTAGGTCTAAGTAGAGGACACAGAGAGGGCGGAAGGTCAAGAGGGAGGGTGAATGAATCCAGGCAGTGTCCGTGACATTTGATAATATAATGGAATTTAAATTTGCACATATATGATTTAACGTACATAGACAAGTTCCTGATCGAAGCGTTTCTTCAGGTTCATCAGAACAGTGGTCTCATTCAGCTCACTGAAATTAAACACAGGAAATTAAAATTCATGCACTGAGCACATATTGTTACACTGGAGCAGCACTCCCACACTCACTTTGATGTCCAGTATTAATTACTTTTCAAAGCCAATCAAGATCTTTCTGATTTCTTAAGACCTGCAGTTAAAACAGAACAAATATCTAATGCAGGGTTTTCCTCTGGATGTGAATTTATCATAATATGACAGATCTACTTGAGTGTAGTTTTTTCAATAAAACACTTGCATACCTAACACACAATTTACATAATGATAGTGTTTCAAAGATTTTCAGAGCCTTCGGGAAACTGGGAAAAAATGCACCATAGAATAAACAGTGTTACACTATGTATGCTGGGGGAATACACTGCTTGTGAAAGTATGATATAAGTAAATGAGAAGTGAGGTTCTTTGTCAATAATGGTTTATGCTTACGGGAGCTGTGTCATGTCTTCCATTCCCTCTGCCCAGCGTTTAACCCTGTGGCTTGTTGTGGGCATGCTTAGGATAGAATAGATCTGGATACACACATGAAATGTACATAATTAGTCAAACACTCACAAAAAAGCTTGAGGCCTAT
Source organism: Etroplus canarensis (assembly GCA_015106775.1). NCBI lineage: Eukaryota > Metazoa > Chordata > Actinopteri > Cichliformes > Cichlidae > Etroplus > Etroplus canarensis. Next base: position 24,734 of record VUQH01006609.1, on the reverse strand, counting down.
AGTCTAAGCTTGATGCATAGCTGATGTAAAATATGCACAAATTCAGATGTTTATGAACACTACAAGGAAATGCTGCTATGGCCTATTTAGCTTTAAGGCTTCACAGTTATTGCTTGAATAATCATATTATACTCATTCCTACCGCAATTTATTTTCTACCAAATGTCAAAAATAAGACAATAAAGATGATAAAACTTAAATCTTCCTAAAAATGGGTCACTGTTGCCTTGGCAGACACATATCCATCAATACATGAATTATATTTAGGTACCTTGTTGTACCAGCTTTGACCTGGTACTGTCTGTCTGATACCATCTCTGTCTGGAGTCCAGTCTGGGTCCTGAGTCTTCCCGTCCACAACTCGAGGTGTGGGTGAATATCCTTCTAGCATCCCATCTTCTTTGTACATTGCCCACTTAGACAAATTCTGCACAGTGCCATGTGGTAAAACCCGCTCAGCTGCCCAAACATCCTCCTCTCCATCTCCTCCTCCTCGGACATTTCTGGCCCAGTGGCCTGAGCGTGGCCCATATGGAGGAATCACAGCATAGCGACTGTCCTCACCCTGCAGTCCTGGTGGCACTGCATATGAGGCATAACGGAGCTGCTGGTTTTGGATGGCGTCAGACAAGCTTGGGTTGTGGAACCGCCGTGTGAGAAGAGATTTGTCAGGCAGCCTGATGAACAAGGAAATGTTCTCGTCTATAACAAACATGGAACTATGGTACATTGGCAAAATATGAACATGATAAGAAGATCCTACTCCCTATTACGTGGAGTATACAATGCTGAATTTTGCTTAACTTAAACTTAAACTCAAAGTAAATAAACATCAAACATGCAGCAATTTACACAGTCAACTGAAAATAATCTGGGTTTATCTGTTTCTTAGTTTAAATCAATCCCTAGCGTGTAGCTTGATTTTTTTTAACAGAGCAAGGCCTGGACAAGCCAACCAGGTCTTTTGTGTTAGTTTCCAAAAGCGTAGTTTCCTACCTGTAATTGACAGCACGTATTCCTTCATTCTGCAGTGCAGAGGAAAGGTTGGGAGGGATAGGTCTGGGTGCACCTGACAGCACTGAGTTTTCTGACAGATGATAGAGACCTGCAGAACGAAGAGCCTGGTTTTGTCTCAGAGCAGACGAAAGGTTTGGAGTGGAGGGCTTCTGGCCAGGGATTACCAGGGAACCATCAGCGAGACGGTATGATGCACTACGAAGGTTTTGGTTCATAAGAGCCTGAAGGCAGCAAAGGCAAAACAGAGTACTTATTCAAAACTGTAATTGCTGTAGCTCACTAAAATAATCAAGTGATTACTGCTCACTTCAACAGTATGTGATAGCTAAAATGTAATGCTTAACTTTAGAACAAACAGAGGGACTAAATAAAAGATTAATAAAAATATAAATAAAATAAATGACTAGAACTTGGCCGATATGCCTCTGCCTTAACTCTGATGCTGTGTGACCTTGATCCACAAATCCTGTAAATGTTATCAGATGCTGCACCCATATTAGCCACACAAAGTTTGGAAAAGATCCAGCAAACAAGCCAGCTCCTGTAGTGGTAAATTTTGCAATGAACAGATGGATGGATGCACAGATGCAAGGACCTCAAATTCTTTTTCCATCATGGTGATCAACTATGGCAAGGATCCAGGAGCCCAGTCAGCTTCTGTGTTGGTCATAAGAATTTAATGAATGATTATGTGTGACCTTGATCTTTGACCCCACAATCTCATAAATGTTGCAACCAATGCTGTGCCAATCATAGGCATTCCTATCATCCTATCATCTCTTGTAATGGAAAGGAAGGACAGACGGATGGATGGACAACCTGAAAATATAATGCTTCCGAAATGGAGGCATAAAAACAAGAACTGAAATACTGTAGCAAAGTTAAATTATACCAAATTTAACAAGTACACACTTTAGACAGGTCAGGGCCAACTGGTTTCCGTGGGTCAATGATGATGGTTCCATCAGGCAGGGTGTAGGAAACATCCTTTAAATACGGATTCTGCAAGGCGGCTGTCAGGCTGGGGCTCTTTGGTTTCCTTGGGTCGACTATAATAGTTCCATCTGGGAGTGTGTATGAAGCTCCTTTCAAGGCTGGGTTTAGGAGAGCCTAAGTATTAAAGCAGATACATTGTTAAAAACTGAGACATGAAGTGCAAATTGCAGCAGTTTGGATCACCCATGATTATTAATAGAACTAGAGCTATAACAATTTATGGAGACTTTAGCCTTACACTTGTTAATTTGTACACAAGTTCTACTATGTGAGGGAGGAAGTGGAGGCTGAAAAAGAAAAAGATAACACACAGCACATCCATAGCTAACCTTAGCCAGATTTGGTGATACGGGTGTATTTGGGTCTTGAACCCCGTCAGGTAGCGTGAAGGAGGCACTTCGCAGTGCAGTGTTTTGGAGAGCACTGGAGAGATTTGGAGAGACAGGTTTGCGTGGATCAATGATGATAGTGCCATCTGGCAGGGTGTAGGATGCACTTTTAAGGTAAGGGTTACGAAGTGCTGCTGCAAGATTGGGGGAATTTTGTTTCTTAGGGTCAATTACAATGGTCCCATCGGGAAGAGAGTAGGAGGCCTCTCGCAAAGCTGGGTTGCTTAGGGCTTTAGCCAAGTTCGGGGAAATGGGTTGCTGAATGAGCAGAAACAACAAAGCGAGAAAAACATTCATTACTTTTAACAATAATGGTTAATAATGACACAAGGAAGTAAAATACAATACAAAAATGTGAGGTAAATTCAGTAGAGCAAGGACCATGAGCCATGAGTTACTTGCTGTCTGGGATCTATAATGGTGCCATCGGGAAGAGTATATGAAGCAGTCTTAAGGTTCTGGTTTTGAAGAGCTCTTGAGAGGTTAGGAGACATTGGCCTCTGGGGCATACGAGGGTCCTATACAGGCAGAGGTGGACAGTCACACATGTGAGTAAAATTATAATAACACAGCTACTGTTGTAGCCTATGCACGCAAACATACATGGAACCTTATTCTGATACACTCCATTTACACCTACCCTGATCGATCCATCTGGCAAGGTATATGAAGCTCCACGAAGTTGTTGATTTTGCAGGGCATGGCCAAGCAATGGGGAGGAACGTCGATCTGCATATGGTGAAACCAAGGTTCCATCTGGCAGATGATAAGATGCCTGCATCAACTGTGGGTTTTGTAGGGCACTTCCTAACATTGGGGAAGAGGGTGGTCGGGGTCCATATGGAGACTGTCTGAGCTGCACAGGAGTCTGAAAAGAAGCTTGGCGGAGGTTAGGGTTCTGCTGAAGAGCACTGTGGAGCTGAGGCCCAGCTGGAGCATAAGGGTTACGACGCAGCATCATAGGGGATCTAATAGTTGAGACATTCTGCAAACCAGATCGGTTTTGCAGTGCATCATGAAGCAGTGGTGTAGGGCCAGGCTCAGAGATATAATCATATGGAGTAACAACAGTTGGTCCGTATGGTGAACTGAACTGTGGAGTCTGATATGAAGCTACGCCTCTTAGTGCCTGACCATGTCTCAGGGCTCCAGAGAGCATTGGAGATGAAGGTACAGATTGGGCATATGGGGACTGAGGTCTATGAAGAGGAGATACATAAGATGCTTCTCTCACTGACTGGTTTTGCAGAGCTCCAGATAGCATTGGAGAAGAGGGGGGCAAAGGCTGTTCATAAGGTGACGCTGGCCTTTGTAAAGGTGAAACATAGGATGCATCTCGTACTGCTTGATTCTGCAGAGCCCCAGATAACACAGGAGAAGAAGGAGCCATAGGCTGATCATAAGGTGACACTGGTCTCTGCAGGGAGGAAACATAGGAGGCGTCACGAATGGCCTGATTTTGCATTGCACCAGACAGTGTAGGGGAAAAAGGGTCAAAAGGTTCTACTACTTCAGTAACCATGTCATCCATTCCTACCATTTGGGCTCCCACTGGTCCAAGGGGGGATGAGAAAGAGGCTTGTCGGAAAGCCTGGTTCTGCAGAGCACCAGACAGCATTGGAGAAGAGGGGGCAATGAACTGCTGTGACTGGCCAGTGTAAGGGTCAGTGTAGGGCCCAATTTCTGGTGCATAAGTAGGCGAGTGGACAGCACGAGGGGGCAGGAGGGGGGATGACTGGCGAGAAAGTCGAGAAGAAAGATGCGGAGATGCAGGGGGTGGGACACATTTAATGGATAGCTGTGGAGAGGGGGGAGGTATCCTTCTTATAGACCGCTGGGCCATGAGTGGGCGTCCTCGAGCAATGGGGCGAGGAGGAAATCTACTAGATTCTCTCCTTCCCAGGGGAGCACGATGGACCATGTGAGGGGAGTGGAAAGGAGATGAGTGTAGGGAGGAATCCACTGTGAGAACAGAAGATCTATTGCTTCTTATAGAAGAGGCACGGAATGGACGCACATTCTGGGTTGGTGGGGGCACTGGACGTCCTCGGAGACCCATGGGGGAGGGTCTGACAGTACCTAAAGGAACATTTCCTCCCATCCTAGGCCTGGCCAATGGTGTGGGGTCCCTAAGCAGTCGAGTTGAACGTCGAGAAAGAGTAGGAGATGATGGGACAGGCCTGGGCCCTGCAGGGGACAAACTACGACGAGATGGAGAGGGAGATGGTCTTCTACTGAGCTGTGGCGAGAGGGGGGGAGATACATGACCAGGGGAGATGGGAGAAGATGGTGACCCACGAATCTTTCTATTTTCAAATGGGCTGCGGGCAGGAGAGGGTGCTAGTGGGGGACTTCGCCTTCTCATAGAAGCATGAGGTGAAGAAGGTGGAGAACGTTGCCTCATTGATGCTCTTGGTGAGGGCGGAGGACTACGCCGGATCATGGAAGCACGAGGAGAGTAGTGGGGTGACGGACCCCGAGCCAGGGGAGAGGGCGATCTCTGAGGTTGCATTCTACGGCGAGCAAGTGGGGAGGCCATAGGGGAGGGAGGAGGTGAAAGCCGTCTGGACATAACAGAGGGGGGTCTCTGGGCATTAATTAAACCACTCCTTATGGATGGTTGCGGAGAGGGACTGCGTCTTTGTGCAAGAATGGGAGAGGCTATTCGGGAAGCCATGGCGGAAGGATGATGCGGCATTTGTGGTGAGGGCATAAAGACAGAACGGCGGGATGGTGTTGGAGAGGGTTGCATGCGGCGTGCTGGAAGGGGGGACATGCTTGCTTGCTTAATAATCACAGCAGTTGGAGTTGGGATTGATGGTGGGCCAAAGCCCTGCTGCTGTGACATCATGATTGGGTCAGTCATCATGTGCTGCAGAAAAAAACACAAAATTTTGTGTTCAAAAAATAAAAAACACAGAAAGCATGGATACTTTAGCTTGCATTATTTAACAAGCTGTAACTGTGGAAGAGCAGTACTGGAAAGAGTCTTAAGATTATAATAAAAATGCAGTATTTTGTTTGGAATATTATCTTCCACCACGAAAACATTCCATTAATCAAGAGCCACTTATGACATTGCTGATCATAAACAAAGAAAGTTAGGTTAGTCATGGGTTTACTAAATAGTTGACTACCTCAGTTAACCATTTATTTTTTAAGTTAACCAGGAAATGAGCAGCTCTTCCACTGTCACATTTTGACCATGCTTCCCAGACCAGCTGAAACTCAAAAGCAATCAGCTGCACCTTGCTAACACCGACTGGTTATTGAATAGCCAAAAAGACATTACTGTGCAAAAGTCTGAGTCAACCCCCATTTTTTAAAAAATATTTTGCTTCCAAGTAGCCAGACTCTCTTGTATTTTTTAAAGGGGTCTTGAGCAATAGTTCTCCAGGATTTCTGAAGGTGTTGCAAAATTTTTCCTTTGATACTGGCTGCCTTGTCACTCATTTTTAGTCCTAGTCTTGAAGCTGACCATTTTCGGAGGCATGTTGTTTTTTTTTTTTTTTTTTTGTTAAGACACTTAACACAAAAAACACTATGAATTGTTTAAGCATAAAATGGCACCTAACGTAAGGGATGAACCACTATTGTGTCGCATAACCAACAACTGTGCAAAGGGCCTACTTTAAATTTGTGTATTTAGGTACTTCGATACTAGCAGCCTGTCATAGAAACACATCAGTTGTTCACTTTTTTGAAAGAAAGAAATAGTAATGTTCAATCAACAAGGTGATTTAACATTACTATTTTGTCACATCAGTGCAATATACTGTAGTCACTTTACAGAATAGAACAGAATAGAATAGAATAGCGTTTATTGTCCTTGTACAGGGTACAACGAAATTGGAGTGCAACTCCCTTGGTGCAGAAAAGAAGGAACAAAAAAAAAAAAGCATAAAAAGACAATAATATATACAGATATTTACATAGTAGCAGCAGTTATTGCACATTGAGTGTATTGCACATAATCAATACCTGGTATTTATGTATTTATACTTATAGTTTCTGTAGTTTTATAGTTTTATTCCACTTAGTATTTTTTGCAAATATTTTTAGTTTCTTATTTATCTTACATCTTTGCTACTTCTGGCACTCTGCTATGTACTTGCACTTTGCTGTTGCAAAATGCAATGTCCCCTTTCTCTCTCTTTCACTCTCTCTCTCTCTCTATCGATTCCCAAAGAGCTGTTAGCTGAAAACTTGACATGTCTTGGCATGGTCTGCAGCATGCTCTTCAAAAATAGAGGAAACTGGACAAGTGGATTACAGAGGAAATGGCAGGCTTAAAAAACAATCTACAGCGAATGAACAGTATCTGAACATCCAGCTCTGAAATATTATTCAAGAAGTCGGGAGAACTATTCCTGAAGACTATTTAAAGAAATGACAAGAAAGCTTACCTAAGAGAGTTCGGATTATGTTGAACAATAAAGGCGCTCATACTAAATATTGTTCTCAAACAAGTTAGAATTGCACAAACTGTTTTTTTCTTATGTACTGTATTTCAATTTGAATGTTTCAATAAGCTGTGGCGCCTATTTCTTATTTTCCTAGAAACATATAAAGAACTCAGGGATAGCTCAAGAGTACTTCTAATTAACATTAAAACCTGGAAACTTTCATTTTCTCCAATACCAGTATCGCTCATTGTTTAGTGTTGCTCAGATTTCACTTTGAAACTAATATAGCAATATTTTCTGTGCCAGTAGAAATACTATGCTTCTCCCTTTGGTTATATTACTTAAAACAAAGAACAAAAATCTGCATAATTTGAAAGAGCAGTGGAAGTGTGCTCTTTACAATATTAGGAACAATAATAAGATTTTTGGTGTATTTTTATATATTCACATTGCATAAATCAGCCTGAAAGTTAGCAAAGATGCCCTCCTGCAACCCTCTGCTTGAATCAATGACACAGCACAGCTGGAATTACCTGTGGTGAAATCATCTGTTGCTGTGGCAACATCATTTGCTGTGACATCATTTGCTCATGTGGGGAAATCATTTGTTGTGACATCATCTGCTGCTGTGGTGACATCATTTGTTGCTGAGGTGACATCACGTGAGGGTGCGGTGACATCACTGACTGTTGAGGAAGCAACATAGGTTGTTGAGAAGACATCATTTGCTGTTGTGGCGACATTGCCATTTGTTGCTGTAATGGCATCATGTCACCAGGATGACCTGGTGCAAGAAGAATCTGATCTTCATACTGGATATCTGACATATCTTCAAATTCTGGATCAGGCGGCAAAGTAGGTGGAGGAGGCAAGGGGACATCAAGACGTTCTTTCCCAAAAAGTCGAACTTGAGGTCTGGGGACTCTGAATGTTATCTCTCCTCCTTGAACTACACTGCTGTTGTCTCCATATTGATCCAGCTGGCCTGCATGCTGATCCCCATATGGGTCCTGTACTTGACCTATCACTTGCTCTCCAAACCCAAAGATCTGCTGGCTCCCTTGTGGGAATCCAACAGTCTGCTGTGAGCTGAAGTCTTGGTAGGGCATACCAGCATCACTATAGCTAAGTTGATAGTCTTGTATAAATCCTCCTTGCATTCCCATAGATGCTGTATAAGGGTTCTCATAATAGCCTGCCTGTCCAGTGTCATAATAGCCCACTTGTCCACCACCATAGTAAACTCCCTGACCATTTTCATCAAAATAACCCTGAGTCTGAGGGTCAAGGAATCCATCCACCTCTCCTCCATACATATGGTCCTCGCCCATTAGTGCATAGTAGTCCACACTCTCATCCCCATACACTGGCTGCTGCTGCTGATAAGCATAATAATCAGCTTCCTGGTAACCTTGGGCAGAGGAATACGGGTTATAGTAATCCCCCAAACTCTCATCATAAAGGCCACCATTATAATACTCTCCATTTGGATCATAGAGTCCTTCTTCCTCGTAGTAACCCAGGTCTTGATAGTCTGCTCTTCCGGCCCCATTATCATAGTAATCATACTGACCATGGCTTCCATATACTGCAGCTGTCTCATCTTCATAACCACCATAGCCATCATCATACCCTCCATAACCTTTTTGGTATCCATACGCATCCTCTCCATGCTCATAACCATTGTTATAGTAACCATGGTGATAATTTCTGGAGCTGGCCCGTCGGTTGTGTGCTCTATGCCCTCCCCAGCCTTGATGTCCAGAATTTTCTCGCATTTTGGTGGACAGGAAGCGTTTGGTCAGCCAGTTAGTTGCTGCTGCAACCTTACCCAGCAACAGACTTCTGTTCTTGAAATCGTCGGCAGGCCCATCACCATCCTTTCTTCCAAATAAGCCTTTGAAGAAACCTCCCTTTCTCTCATTTGAGTTGTTCCCTCCCAAACGCAGTAGCATATAGGTTGGCTTCTTTCCACCACTTTCCTTCTCTTTGGCCTCTTTTTCCTTTTTCCTCTTTTTGCTAGCCTTGAACCTCATCATGAATCGAGAGGTGTTCTTCAGCATGGACTTGCGGCGCTTCTTCTTAGCAATTCGGGTCTTTCTCTTCCCCAAACCCAGGAACAAACGTGATGTACTTTTAAGCTTCTTCCTGCTGTTCCGGCGCCTCTTGATGCCAGAAAACTTCATGAACATTCTGGACATATTCTTTAGACCTTTCTTTGGAATTTCTTTGATTGGAACCTGTGGAAGTTCCTCCTTCTTTTTGCCCTTTTTCTTCTTTGCATCAGCATCGGATTTCCCTCCTTTTTGTTGGCGACCATCCTTGGATTTTTTTTTTGATTTTCCATAATCCTCTTCATCCTCATCTTCCTCATCTTCTTCATCGTCATCCTCATCATAATCCTCTTCTGAATCTTCCCCACGTCTAGACTTTCCTCCCTTTTTTCCTTTAGCTCCTTTTCCTCCTCGGCCCTTCCCTCTCCTGTCATCTTCTGAGTCTTCCTCATCATCCTCTTCACTCAGCTCTTCATCCTCATCACTCAGGAAGTCCTCTTCCTCCTCTTCCTCCACTTTCTTCCCTTTCCCTTTGTCTTTTCCTTTCTTTCCATCATCTTTCCCCTTGGGTGGCTCCTCCTTTCCCTTCTTCCCCCCCTTTTTATCATCCTTTCCACCTTTCTTATCATCTTTGCCACCTTTCTTGTCATCTTTGCCTCCCTTTTTGTCATCCTTCCCTTTCTTTTCCTCTTCTTTCTTTTTCTCTGGTTCAGGCTTTCCACCCTTCTTTGCGTCCTTTTTGGGGTCTTTCTTTCCAGGCATTTTGACTAGGAGCACACCATGCCCACTCTACACGATGCAAGCTGACCTTGAAATAGACAAACACAAAGATGTTACATGTGTGGGGTTTGGAAAGCAACACTTCGAGAATGTTTTAAGTTCAATAAAAGGTATAATGTGTTAAAAAAGTCAGACCTTTAAAAGACTCTTTCCCTTAGATAAGCCTGTTTGACTTTTTATCAACACTATATGCAGTAGGTTCAGTATCTGTGTAAGGACAGGTCCACCTGGCCAAAGCAGTTCGAAGCTGCCCAGATCTGGTCCCCATGAAGGCTCCTGTCCAGATATAGAAAGTTGAACTTGAGTAATCTTACACAAATGCAAATAACACTACCTTTAATATTGCTGTCCCATTCAGAAACAGCAGTAAAATGCATTTACTAAGATTAATAAGTAAGCATTCATGTCTTAGTGCCAGTAACTGTGATACAACTGCTAAACTGCCCTATCTTAAAATATGAGCACATTACTCAGAAATGTCAATTTTTTATCCAGAGAGTCTAATCTGAGAGTTCTGACCCCAATAAAGCGATATACAACCCTAATCATAAGATCTATCATCTGTCACTGTCCAGCTCTACTGTAGGCTTTAAGGTCAATGGATTTAAAGAGTCAGTGTTCTAAATACCTTCCATAAATCTAAATCTGTATTAGTATGCACTGCACTGACTATGATCAAACCTTGCTGTGAACTCTTTGAAAAGAGATTGTTACTGTGTTGGTTTTATTAATTTCCACACAGTTTGATCCCTGTGGCGTTTGCTCTCTGCAAAACTGGATACAAGCACTGAAAACACACAAACAAATATGCAGCTGTTTCTCCAGCTCATGCTCTACCCTCTCTATGGTCCAGTCTTTCTTCTGTAGACTTGCAGTTAAAAGCCAAATTCACTCATCGAGACATCTTTCCATCATAGTCACCTCCGCTTCACTGACAAAAATGGTGCAAAAGAGGAAGTGGAGTTCCCGCAGCCAGGGTCTGCAGTCTTCAAATCTGTTGTGTCCTCTTCACAAGTTGCCTCTCCAGAAGTTACAACAGTTTTTAAAAAAAAAGCAAATGTCTTTGGGTCACAGTGAACTTCTTCATTTTACCTACTCTTTCCTCTGTTGTTCACTACAACACAATCCCTCACTCAACACCACACTCTGTTCACACTGCCCTCCTCAGAGTGTGTGTGTGTGTGTGTGTGTGTGAGCAAATGTGTGTGTGTGAAGGAGAAAAAGAAAGGCACCTGCTTGCGTGTGTCTTTGCCTGTGCGTATATCTGTGTATGTTTAAAGAGTTCCTTGTGGCAGGTCGTAGAAGGAGTCTTAATTTGTCATCTGGCTCTACAGGTGAAACCTGAGATCTCTGGGCTGCTGAGGGGGCGGGGCATAAATAATACAAAAGGTTGAGACAGAGCTAGCGAGAGAAAAGGAGAGAAAGAAAGGGAGACAGACAATGGGATGCATAAGATAATCTTGATTGGCAATAAAGTGCAACCAACTCCATAAATATCCAACAAACAACCTTCACAGGCCACATGGACACACATTTATGCTATCTGACCTTAAATCTTGTCTAAATCTGTTGCCAGAATTTTGTCGGCTGTGTGTGTTTGAATGAGTGACGCTCACTGAGGCATCTCTCGAAGAAATATTATATTTAAACAGCCTTGAAATGAGCAATGCAGGCACCACCAACCTACTTCCACATACGTAACAGCAGAAGACACAACAGAGGCAGGAGAAGCACCCACTTGCTAGAGATATGACGTATTCCCTCTAGGTATCGATGACAGAGGAATGACTCTCACAACACACCCATGCAAACACACACAGCCAGTGAAGGATCAGTAACAGGGCTGTGATTATTAGTGCCATCAACCAAATTATTCCTCTTCGAGGGAAGGGGTCGGATTGCCAGATCTGTCCTGTGTTGAAGTGTAGGTGTTGGGTTGCCAGATCCTGATCTTTTGGTCTTTGTATGTAAGTCTATCTGATCATTACCCACCAGGAAAGCACACAAGCAGTGCATGTGTGCACATGTGTGCCCAGGGTGCTCATAAAGATGCCTTTGAGTGGGTGCACGTGTGGATTAAATAGATGGGAGCACATGATGAAAGATGATTTTTTTCCCCCCCTGGCATTCCCACAGTTTGTTTCAAACTGTACATCTGCCTTTGAAGGCAAATGAAAAGACCTTATCAAATGTGAAAAGCTCTGAGCTGCAGCCAGTCTTCCTCTTCCCAAAGCAATCGCTGCTGGCAGGTGGTCCTCCATCTTTTGATAGAATTCGTAGAGAAGAGACAACATAGAGAAACGGGGATAAATGCCAGGAGAAAAAAAGCAGACTTATAACAGAGGTGGACTTGATGAGGCTCATCAAAAGCATTCAGGTCTCAGGGGGAAGGTGTAGACCATCTTTGTCACTTTAAACACACACACACACACACACACACAGTAATCTGCTGCTATCTAGTGGAGCAGCATTACACCTGCAGCAGCCCTCATAGCATGGAGTTGGTCAGATCTCAGGTAAGTTTTACAGGCCTGAAGCAAGAAGCTTGCACAACACACAGCTGTTACCTAACCTTTCTGCATTCCTTTACATGATTTCATTTAGCTTTATAATAAGCAGCAGGGATAAACACCAGGCAATCCAAGTCCAGAGAAAACATTTATCTTGCAGGAGAGCGTAAGACAAACCAAAGTCAAAGCATGCAGGGAAATGCAGGGACTGTGGGAGGGAGGGAGGAAGGAAGGGTGTGGATCTGTGTGCCCGCATAACCCACCTTTCCCTGGCACATCCAACCTCTGCAACAGACAGCCTCACGTTACTGGAGCTCCATAGTCACGTTTCACCATCCTCCTACAGGTCAAAAAGGGCGTGGACCAAAAGAAAAAAAAGCCAAAATTTTAAATTAATCCCTTTTAACTTAAAAAAAAAACCTCAATTACACACACAGAGCTTTACGCCTTTGCTGCTGCTCTGGCGGGTCTCGAAGCAGCAGGGGTCTGTCTGCAGGGAGGAAAAGTGTGCCACCGGGAACGGAGGATGAATATTTAACGACCGCTATTCTTCGGCGGCAGGCCGGGGGCTTGAGTTCCACACACTCCGGTGAGAAGTGATGTGGCTCCCGGGTGGGCAGCACGGTGATACACACGGTTAAATAAACAAGGTAAGCGCAGGGAGTTACTTATTAATAAACGTTTGCTAAACAGCCTAGCTTATTTCAGCGACCCACTAAAAGAAAAGAGCGGGAAAAAGTTCATTTCCCCTGCAGTACCTGCCTGCTGGATGGAGGTTTTAACATTGAACACTTCCTCCCATCCGGGCTCCACACGGTGGGAAAGTGTGTCATGAGACGGCTCAAGGGGTAAATGGAGCGTAACAGATGAAGGTGAGAGTTACCGCCACAACAACAAGAATGCACCGTTAGCGTCCCCGCACGAGCAGTCCTTCTGCTGCCCGCCAGATGGACCCGCCTGACAACAAACAAACTGCGGAGAGCCACAAGCTGCTGCTGCGTCTCCTCTGGATTCACTCCATAACCCAGACGACCTTGCCGTCTCCCCCACATGACCGGCTGGCCGCCTGTATCAAAACAGGTCTTGACTTTGATATCGAACCTACTGTGGCGAGCCGCTAGGCGAGACCGCGCTGGTGTTTCAGCAAAACAAGCCTCTGGCTATGTTCGAGCTATTTTTGGCACTGTTAAGGAAACAGTGACTTACATGCTATAGGCTTCAACCAGCGGGCACGGTTGTTCGGTTTATGGTTGACGTGTTTAAAGGTGTCACTGTGCAGTGTGCTTCCAAACACCGCGACAGATAGTCCAGGCCAGCCAGTCATCTCTCCATATGTCAGCTGTTTAAATACCTCTCTGCTGCAGAGGCGTCTCTACAGAGGGGAGGGCATGGGGTCCACCCCCCGCCGCAATCAGGGTGCAATAATTCACGAACCACAGTGGTCCTGTAACCTCTGAAGCCTGTTAGGGCTGTGTCACACCATGGCGATTTAACAAGCTTACGCTGACGCGTCCACATTCCTCTTAAACGCTGGCATACACAGAACAATGATGTTAAATGGACGTATACATAACATATTGCTAACATAAATACAATGAATGCTGGCGTATTGCCAACATTCACAACTTGAAGCCTAGTTATTGTCGTGGGAAAGTTTTACAAACAGTCTTGTAGAGAAAGGTTTTATTAATTTTATTGACTCATGCATGAGGGAAACAGACACACAGAACACAGGATATGTGTAACTGGGAATCAACTAGCAGAGGGTTCTCAGCTGTCTTATAGGAATTCAGTAGCCAAGAGTGATAAGACATAACAATAACATCCATTACACAGCTTGAGTAAGGCGTCTGATAATGGCTAACCCTGTAACTGTTATCCCATACCAAATGTCGCAGGCAGGGAAACAAGGCCTCTGTGACCTAAAGCAAAATGTTATACTTGCACATTAAATCACTGAAGTACTTTTCCCACCGAGTGCATAATGTATAGACACACAAAAAATGAGAATTTTCATCACATTCTCTTCCCTCTTGATTAAAAAAACCCTGGTTTTTATTAATTGCATTATTGCTCAAGGAAATTTATAGAGAATTTTCACATTATACCACTTCCCTTAAACGCAGCACATACGCCATCATACGGTAGCTGTGTGTTAAGCCCCTGTCGCACTATGACAGCGTAGGAAAAAAACTGCAAGTATGTCAATTACATTCCAGGGAGTTTTTGTATGTGTTAAGAGCACGCATAATTTCGCCGGTCTACGAGGTAGTACGGCGAGGTTGTGGGAAAGTTTTGAGCATGCTCTTATGTATCGCATGCGAGGATGTTGCAGGTACTTAATGCAATCGGAGACTCACATTACTTATGTCAAAATACATGGAGATAATGTCTAGCATGACCAAAAGGTATTAATAACCTATAACATGTTTTTACCATATGTGTAACATATACCAAACATACTTCCAATGTATATTGCCATTTGTAGATGTATTTGACATGATCCAGTCGAACTTAACTTGTTTGTAACATACAGCTGAAGAATAATTGGGTATGTGGTGTGTTTAAGGGTAGTGGTATAAATGGGCTTCAAGTTGTGACTGTACGCTAGTACGCTAGCATATATGTTCTGTATACGTCCATTTAACATCATTGTTCTGCGTATGCCAGCGTTTTTAGAGGAATTTGAATGCATTGACATAAGCTTGTTAAATCGTTATGGTGTGACAGAGCCCTTAGAAACACGTTCAGCACGACTGGAGCACGTCAAATATGTCTACAAACGTCAATATCCATAGGAGGTAAGTTTGATATATGTTACACATATGTTAAAAACACATTAATCATAGGCTATTACTACATTTTGGGTACACTAGACATTATCTCCACGTATTTCGACATATGAGTAACATGAGTCACTGTATGCCTAAAGAACCTGCAACATATGGTCTGCATATGCGGGATGATACTGGCAAACGTCTGAGATTTTGTGCATGCTCAAAATTTTCCAGCCACCTCGCCGTACTACGATGTATACCGGTGTACTTAAGCGTGCTCTTTAATTTATACAAAACATACCCAGAACTTAATCGACGTAGGCCAGTGTATTTCCTGATTTTTTCCTACGTCGGCATTGTTAAATCGTCACGGTGTGACGGGGGCTTTAGAATGTGTATTATTTATTACCAGTGTTAGTGTAAAGTTTGCTTAATAATGCATACATATAAAAATACATATAAAAAATGTACCTCTGGTTGCTCCCTTGTATTCTCCTCAAGGCGTATCGGTAATTTGGCAGATGCTTTACGCCACATGACCTTCCTGACACAACCCTCTATAGTGAGAGGGGCTTGTGTCCCCAACTGGAACAGCAATTATAAGAATATTGTTATTATTTTTGTTAAATTAATACGCACAATATTCCTAGTTGCACGTTTTCCTCTTGCAAACACACAGCCAATCAAACGTAACAACGCAAATGGTAAATGTTGTTTTAACTTGCCACAGTTCCATCCCGCTTTCACTTAGCACCATTCAGCCAGCTGTTCTACTATTTATTTGCCACAACAGATTTTTTTAAAAGGGGTTGGAACAACTGCCCTCCATCCTGCTCTGACCCTAACCCGGACGAAAGGGTTCAGACATTGAATCCCCCCCGCTTCCTCAAGTGGAGGAGTGTTGGGTACCAGGTGGCGTGCATACGACAGCTAGTGCGAAACCCCTGCGTCTGCGCCTGCACCATGTAGGAAACATCCGTGATGTCAGTTTATCTTTCATTTTGAAAAGATTTTTCAACCATGGCTAGACGTTGACAAAAAAACCATCAGGCTCAATATGTTTGCTGGGATGTTACTTTCTGCTTATATTTTGGATGAAAATATTGTACTTTCTACTCCATATCATTTATTCTAAAGCTTTAGCCATTATTTACAGATAAATTGCATTATCATTGATCAAGCTACTCAGCAATATGCCACTAATTAAAATCATATGTGATACAGACATCTTATAATCCAATAACATAATGCATATGATTCTGGAAATGCCATCGTAGATCATGAGTATGTTTAGGTATTTCAGCATATTTTGCTTATCAAACTTGTGCGCTGTTAAGCTCCTTAAGTAGGATTAGAATGTTTACTTAAGCAAAAACGTGTAAATACTTTTTTACTTTGCACATCATTAAATGTATGCTTAAATTCTTGTGTAGCACCACTTCATGTAATAACTATAACAGGACATAGGGTTGCACAGGGCTGAAAATCATAGCCAGTGTTTTCTGTTCTGATTGCTCCATCCATCCATCCACCTTCTGACGCTTATCCAGGTCTAGGTTGCGGGGGCAGCAGGCTAAGAAAAGATGACTAGACTTCTCTCTGCCTGACCACCTCCTCCTGTTCTTCTGAGGGGTTCCCAAGCCAGCCGAGAAATTTAGTCTCTCCAGCCTATCCTGGACCTGTCCCAGGGCCTCCTCCCAGTGGGACATGCCTGGAACACCTCACCCAGACAGAGTCCAGGAGGCATCCTGTTAAGATGCTCAGACAACCTCAACTGGCTCTTTTCGATGTGGAAGAGTAGGATGACTGAGCTCCTCACCCTGTCTCTAAGGGAGACCCCAGCCACCCTTCGGGGAAGCTCATTTCTGCAGTTTTTATTTGCAATCTCATTCTTTTGGTTATAAACCAGAGTTCGTGACCATAGGTGAGGGTAGGAATGTAGAGTGACAGGTAAACCGAAAGCTTGGCTTTCACACTCCGCTCTTTCTTTACCACAACAGACTGGTACAGCACACACACACCACTGCACACACAGCACCAATCTGCCTGTCAATCCTACGCTCCATTCTCCCCTAACCCGTGAACAAGACCCTGAGATACTTAAACTCCTCCACTTCCGATTCTGATTCTGATTGAGGCAGTGACTTGCTCCTGATCCAGAGTGGGCACTCCACCCTTTTCTGGCTGAGAACCATGACCTCAGATTTGGAAGTGCTAATTGTCATCCCGGCCGCTTCACACTTGGCTGCAAACTGCCCCAGTGTCAGCTGGAGACTGTGGCTTGATGGGTTCAGCAGAACTATGTTGTCTACAAAAAGCAGAGATGAGATCTTAAGACTCCAAAATTTATCTGAGAAAATGAGGGAAAATCAATTTCAAATTCTGGCTAATTTGAAAAAGGTTAATGCGATATGTAACCTGTGAAGTTTGTTTGCAAGCAGACATTGCTTCATTAAGGATAAAAAAGAAAACACTGGGAACAACTGGATTGGATAAATGATAGCAGAGGGTTTCACTCTCGCTCTATATCTCTCTGGTTCTGTTATGATTTTAGAGAGCTACAGGGTGGCAACAGCTTCAGGCATCTGTGCTATTTTATTCTCTCTGGAAGAAAACATTGCTTGAATTATTTGGTTGTTTTGAAGCCATTACAACCACTAGTTACTGCTAGGAATTGTGGCTCACTGACAACAGCTCGCTTAAGGCCCAAAAACAGTAAATATCAGTAATGCTTGACATGTTCCTAGGCACCGCCAGAGTGAATCAGTCAAGGAAAGTTATAGTGTCACCCCACAGGTTGAAGCTGGCTCCTTGGAATAACATATTGAACAAAACCCAGTTATAGTAAGGTCATGGTTCCGCTGAAAAAAATTGGGCAAAAGGTGTGAAGTTAAGAGAGACAGTTATTAGAAGATAAAGATATACTGCTATTTGAGAAGAGAAAGTGAAGAGAAACAGGTCTAAAGCTTCTTAATGAAAAACAAAACCACAAAAAGACGTAAAGACCAAAAAGACTTAGCTTCTGGGTCTAAAATCAATGCAGTTGTGAGCTTACGTGCTACTTAGCTCTGCTGACTGGACAGCAGGCAAAAGAGCAGTGAGCTGATCGCCAGCATTAGTTTTTCTCCTGAAGGAGTCAGCTGAGTCTCGAGCTGGAACAGCTGTTCTGAGACAAGCAGTCTCTGTGGTAGGTCAGAGGGTGAGTGTAGAGAGCTCCCACTGGGACAGAAGGACCTGTGTGTGTGTGTGATTTGTCTGTGCGTGAGGGAACGAGAAACAGGAGAGACAAATCTATAGACTGAGAGAGAGAGAGAAGCAGAGTTTTGGAAATAGAAGAAAGCAGCAGGGTACATACGTTCATATCCACTTAATAGAGTCTCCACCTGGATAGGCAGGATAGTGGAGGATAGCAAGGCTGCTGGAGTAGCGAGGGCCCTGCTGTGTGTCCATCAGTTTCAAATAATCCCTGCTGCTGCTAAAGTGTCCTTGAGTCACATGTTGAATCCCTTCCTGTTCAGAGACGCACCTGACTGCTGTTGCTCTCCAAACCACAATGAATTTGTTCCTGCCACTCACGAAAAACCCTGCTTTTGTGCATCTGTCTTTTCTTCACAGGCCACAATTATGCCAACCAAACATGGATCACACCTGCAGAATCCACCGGGACTCTCAGTTAGCATCTCCACTCAAACACCCACTTCATGATGGATGGAGTATGTGTGAGTTTGTGTGTGTGTGAGGGTTATTTAACAATGACAGATTGTCTTAAAGAGTCTAAGAGGCTAAGAATCTGCCTCTCTGGAATATTACTTTGAATGCCAATGGGATGTATGGCAGTATTATTTATGAACTTACATAATGACTTGCAGAAGGCATGCTGTGCAGAAATGCTGAAATACTTTTATGAGGGAACCCTGATGTTCTGTAAAAAGCAACAACATGAGACATTAATTCATATATGAACAAGAGAAAACAAGACAAGGAAAGAAACAGTCAAGAAGGAAACATGTCTGGTGTAGACCCATGGGAAAATATTTTCAAGTCTAGGATAATAAGTGTGTACTTCAATTTAACTAACAGGTCATATAACAGTACAATACACACAGAGTGCTATACACAGTACAACACATAAACCACGTTGTAGTTACCTCATGCAAACCTTAACAGTATGAGTCTGATTTGGTTCACTCCTGTCTTTCTTTATTATATTAGCAATTTTATATATTTATTGTGCTAAAAGTGCAGTGTATGGATGCTGATTAATCCACTGGGGTGACCCCTTGGGGAGAATACAAGAGAGCTGCCGAATGTACATTTTATGTGCTGAAAGTGCCTTAAAATGTTTTGTGCATTAATGCCTATAGTACTGGCAACTTGCACATCTGGAAAGGCGCCAACAATGTTGAAAGGTATATATAGGTTTTAGAGCAGCATATGCTCCCCTCCAGGTGATGTCTTTTTCAGGGAAGGCCTTGCATATTTCAGCAAGACAATGCTAAACCGCATACTGTAGCTATTACAACAGCATGGCTTTGTAGTAGAAGAATCTGGGTGCTAGACTGGCCTGCCTGCAGTCCAGACCTTTCACCAGCTGAAAACATTTGGCACATAATGAAATGCAAAATACGACTAAGAAGACACACGACTGTTGTGCAACTGGAATCCTATATCTGACACAAATGGGTTAACATTGCTCTCCCAAAGGTCCAGCAGCTGGCCTTCTCAGTTTCCAGATGCTTACAGACTATTGTTAAAAGAAAAGGGGACACTACACAGAGGCAAACACAGTGGTAAACATGACCCTTTTTTGAGATGTGTTGCTGCCATCAAAATGCAAGATGAGCTAGCATTTTTCATGAAATAGTAAAATGTCTCACTTTGAACAGCTGATCTGTTTTCTATGTTCTTTTGTGAATAAAATATTGGTTTATGAGATTTGCAAATCATTGCATTGTGTTTTTATTAATATTTTACACAGCATCCCGACATTTTTGGAACTGGAATTGTACAATACATGGGTATACAATCCCCTCCAAAAGTATTGGAACAGCAAGGCCGATGAATTTATTTTTGCTGTGCACCAAACACATCTGTGTGTGAAGTCAAAAGATGAATATGAAAGAGGGATCAGTGTTTCAGCTTTTATTTACATTTTTATTTACATCTAGATAAGTTAAACGACGTAGAGCATAATGCATTTCGTATCAAATCACCCAGTTTTTCAAGTGGGCTGAAGTATTGGAGCAGACTGTTTCCAACTAAATTCAAATAAAAAATAGTTAATATTTAGTTGCAGTGCAGAGCTTTTCAAATACCTCTGACAGACAACCCCCCTTTTCTCAGCTGCAGAATGGCATGCTTTTCTCCCATAAAGGTCTCTGGTCTTCAAGTTGATTTACCCTTCTTTGCTACAAATGCAGTCTTCACTGGTGAAAGCCAAAGCCTAAACTGAGAGAAGACATTGAGAGCTACATAATGATTAAAAAATCAATCTTATATGATACACCTGGGATTAAGAAACACCTCTTGCTTGTCATGTTCCGATACTTTAGCTCACTTGAAAAACTGGGTGGTTTGATACAAGATGTGTTATGGTGTTTAACATATCTAGATGTAAATACCAGGGAATAAAAGCTGAAATTCTGATCTCTCTTCTCATATTCATATTTTCATCTCACACATAAATGTCTTTAGCACGCAGCAAAAAGAAATGAATTGATCTTGCTGTCCCAATACTTCTGGACAGGACTGCATGTTAATATATTAAGAAAAGTGGAAATACATTTGAAAATAAATAATCACTGCATTTAGCTTGGTAGTATATTATTCATGAAAATATTTAGTACTTTATCACATCTAAATGTACGCTTGCCTCTGGCTACATTTTACTTTTGTATGCAAAAATTATAATTATAATCCAGTTATATAACGAATAGTATGACTTTTCTGTAACCATTTAATAAAAATACAATTTTACCACAGAGCGCCTGTGTGGAGAAATGATAAATGCTCATGCAAGACAGATGCCATATAACCACTACATCTCTGGGTTGTTTCCTGTTGCATCCCATTGTTATATGTCATACCCCTCTTATTGTCAATAAAAAATAATGATGGACAAAATCACCTCCTCAGTAAATTTTGAAAAAATGTATTACATTTATATAGCATTTATGGTAAAGCTTTAGGGTAATAAACAAGTAAGGATAGTCGGATATACTGAAAGTGGATGTAATGAATGAATTCGTTTTTTTTAAATGACTTGCAACCTACCATCGCTGTATGATATTTGATTGGCTATCGCTCACAGATACTAATGGAAATTCACATTATTTGTCTTTTCCACAGCTTTCTGGAATCAGTTTTCATTTGCAAAAACAAATTTGTGGTATTTATCTACACTCAAAACATTTATTACAGCAAATCTACTTTGTTGTTTTTCTCAGAAAGGCTATTAAAACATGACTCAGCTTCAGCATCTTTCCCCTCTGGGTGTTTTGAAAACACAACATTGTAAGTTCGCTTAGTGCAGCTTTAGATCTACTCCATGCTCAAGTATATGAGAGCAAAGGGGCATCAGAGATGAAATTATCATGTTGTTTTCTGCACAGCAGGTGATTATTTGATCATCAGGAGCCACTTGGTTCCGAGATCAGGCTTTCATGTTGGGATGGTACTGTGCAACTGAGATAACACCTGTGTTGGTTCTTAGAAGCAAAGAAATGGAATTACATGAAAGCTGATGCATCTCATAAGCTTGTATTATGAAGCCAAATTACAATGTCTGATCTTTTTAAATAGATGAATAAATCGAGGAAAGTGGGCAGTCTAGACATAGTTGATATTTAGACATGCAGCAGAGTCGTGTGGCAGAAAGGACACCTGTTACCTTAGACTTGGCAGACTTGGTGCTTTGACTAATTGTACAGCAATCTGAGACATTTATTTATATTATACATAATATGTGGAAGATGTAAAGCTGTTATTTATCAAATTGTTCACTTTTCTTCTCTGCATATGGATGCTTTTGGGAGCTGCAGGTTCCACAAATTAGTATTCAGAAGGGCTAACGACAACCGACCGCCAGTAACATCACACCCCACAGAGAAAACATTAAAGCATTACTGTATTGTCTACAAAGATAGTGTATAATCTGTTTTTTAAGAGAATGTTTAAAATGTACTCTGCATTTTAAATACCCTGAACAGGTTGTGAATTTTTAATATGAAATCAAGCATTCAGATGAGCAGTGAAAGAAAAAACGAGTTTCATCCTGCAGTGCTCTTTACTAGCGCCTGCTTCACTTGGTGTACAGTTTTAGCTGGAACAAATACTTTAGACAAAACCCTTTACCCCTACCCCTTTTATCGCTACGCTATTACTCTTGCCATTGTTGGCATCTTTTAAATGTTCTCTGCCCCTGCATTTTGGAGTCTCAAAATTTAGGTTAGCACTGTAACAGGTGTGAGACTCAGAGGCAGAATCAGCAGGTAGGAGTAAGTAAGAGAAAAGAAGCTTTACTAGGCAAAAGGCAAGATATAGGTCAGAAACGGGTAGGCAGTCAGCAGAGGCAAACAAGACCAGAAGGGATCAGGCAAGCTGCCAAAAGTCCAAAACTAGCTGGGTTCAAAGTTACTAATGCAGGCAGGCTGGCAGGTAGATACTTAAAGGAAAAAAGGCTGTAATAGAAAATCTGGAAAAGCCAGTTGAATTAGCAGGCATGTACAAGTGGTGCAAGTCTGATGGGGTAATGAGGTCCAGATTTGTTGACAGGTAGAGGTACAGGTGACTGTGGGAATATCTTGCGAGTTGCTGGATGAGAATCAGTTTAGTACATTCATATACTTTGTTAAAATGCTGACGTGGTTTCCATGTTCTGCTTTAAAATATTATTAATTGTGGAGCGTAGAAAATTAGGTTATACCTATAACAGGCTGGGATGAGACCCATAAGCAAACACAGCAAGTAGCAGGACAAAAATAGGCCTTTACTTGTCAAATGGCAGCATTTGGGTCAGAAACAGGTAGCCAGTCCTCTGAGGCAAGCAAGGCTAGGAGGGATAAGGCAGTCAGGCAAAAGTCCAGAAACTAGCTGGGGTAACAGTCTCTAAAGACAGCAGGCAGGCTGCAGTAGACCTTTTTCACACCAGACATTTTACCTTGGCAAGGGAGCGAAAGGCACAGGTGAAACTAATGTCATTAACAAGTTCAGTTCCACCAAGTATCCCAGTGAGTCAGCATGCACAATGCAGCCATTTTTAATTGTATTAACAGCATCTGTGTCGAAAACATAACAGGTCAAAGTGTCTACTGGGTAAAAAGCTCTATAGAAAATCCAGAAGTGACTTTTCCAGAAAGAAGAGAGACAAGGATAAGAAAACTATCAAAAGTAATTCTGTTTTTTTGATTTGTGGTATCATCATTCTAGGGGCTTAGTCTGTGTGTGTGTGTGTGTGTCTGTGTGTGTGTGTGTGTGTGTGTGTGTGTGTGTGTGTGTGTGTGTGAGTGAGAGACAGAGAAG
>VUQH01006606.1:2924-17207 GCA_015106775.1 Etroplus canarensis | reverse complement strand
CGGCCAACAGTAGCATAGTTTCCACCGGCACCCTGTTGGCTAACGGCACCGGAGGCGGTCGTTGTTAACCCGGGCCGCGACCGATCCGGTATGGAAGTCGTGCTATGAATCTGCATATTTGATTTGGCAAAGTTTTTACGCTGGATGCCCTTCCTGACGCAACCCTCCCCATTTACCCGGGCTTGGGACCGGCACTAGGAGTACACTGGCTTGTGGGCCCCTGTGGCTGGTTTGGGCTCAGGTGGCTGGTTTCAAAAACATGGCATTACTGTAAAAAAACACAATTGCAGTCCTCTGCAAATAGTTACTTGGTTTAAAAGATTTAAATTTGTACCTAATGTTGACAGGTTGATTTATTCTTAGTGGGTTGTGTGAGCTTCGTCTGAAGGCTGAAATATGTTTTGCAGCTTCATACAGATTGTCTGGTCAAAGTGGTCACACTCCAGGCCAGTAGGTGGCGGTAATAAACGTCTCCCGCCTGTAAACAAGAAGAAGAAAGAGGAAGACCGTAAAGTGTGCCGGTGGCTCGCTCTGCAGCCAGTTAATGTTACATTTTTCTTACTCCATACTCCTTCATAGCTGGTCGCTACCAGGATCAATCTGCGGTTAGAGACGGGCTGCTTACGGGCCTAGCTTCTAAAGAGCGACACACACAGCGGTTAGCTGAGAAGCTCGACCGGCTAAAGCAACGATTCAGAGCAGCGTCCAGACTACAGCTGAAGGTAGAACACATCCAGCCGTCTGTATGTACACATTTACCACACGACTCTTCATGTGACCTGTGTTTGTGTGTCAGCATGGCGCTGAAGTCAGGAGAGGAGCGTCTGAAGGAGATGGAGGCTGAGATGGCTCTGTGAGTACAGCTCCACACACGCACCACCTGAACACCCATACACCACACAACAGCAGCATCTAGCTTTAGCTTGCAGGTTCTCCAGGCTGTGAGTGTGTGTCCGTGTGTCAGTTGCTGCTCGTTTGTGCGTCTCTGCCTTCAGTTTTGTCTTCAGTGACTGAAAAGCTGCTCTGCTGGGTTGAGATCAGCTGACTGACTTGGCCATTGAATAATATTCCATTTCATTGTCTTTTAAAACTCGTCTTGTTTTTGCAGTTTGCTTTGGCTCATTATTTGCTCTGCAGCATTTGTGTGACTGTGAGCAGACAGTACAGACCTGCACACTTCACAACTCATCCTGCTGCTTCTATCAGCATCACATCATCAGTAAACACTGGTGACCTGGTTCCACTGGCAGCCATACGTGCCCCATGCCATAACATGACCTCCACCATGTTTGACAGATGATGTGGTGTGCTTCACATCATTAGCTGTTCCTTTTACTTCATCTTGGTTTCATTTGTCCAAAGAATGTTTACTAGAACTGTTCAGACTCTTTGAGATGTTTGTAGCAAAGTCTAGCCTGACCTTCCTGTTCCTGAGTGGAACCAGTGGTTTGGAACTTGATGTAAATCCTCTGTATTTACATCCATCAAGGCGTCTCTTGTGTGTCGACAATGACACACCTCCTCCCTCAGTGTTCTTCACTTGTCTAGATGTTGCCAAGTGTTTTTCGTAACCAGGGAAAGAATCTTGTGATCATTCACTTTAGTTGCCTTCTGTGGTCTTCCAGGCCTTTTGGTGTTGCTGAGCAGGTCAGTGCATTCCTTCTTTTTAAGAATGTTCCAGATTGTTGTTTTTGGCCCCTCCTAAAGTTTTTCTCTCTCTCTCTGATATTTTGGTTTTTCAGCCTAATGATGGCCTCCTTCACAGAAGATCTGGAGTTGATTCCAAGTGCTTTGGTAGCTGTTCACTGAAAGTTTTTCATGGACCAATGAGGGAACAGGCCTCAGCTGGCCATGTAACTGCTGGTCAGCCAATTCTGTTCTAATTTTAAGGTTTACTGACTTCACCATAATCACTGCTGGGATCTCTCTTGGTGAATAATGCTGTACTGCGGCCTAACCACTGCTTTCAGTATTGTGGCCATCTTCTCTGAACGTGTGCATGATGAACAAAGGAGGCCCTTTACAGCATGTCAGAGAGGGCTCAAGACATTTAAAGATGGTTTATTTCCATATAAAGTTCGATCTGAAGACCTCCAACGAGTCTAGAGTTTCTTTGACTACACGTACTTGTGCTTTTGTTCTGCACCTTGACACATACAGAGGGAATGCTTGCTGACTTGACCAAACTGTGAAAAGCAGTGCTGCACAGAGGCTTGTATGAGCATACCTGTAAATGTTCCAGGCTGCTACAGGCAGGTTGAGGAGGAAGATGAACCAGTGCATGGAGACCAGCATCAGCATCGTGGAGAGGCACTGGCCAACCATCTCTGGAATCACCCACTAAATAGCAAACAAGCAAGCATCAAAACATTCCATTACAAATTCGAGATGTGAATGCCAGGTGAAGTCCTCTCTATAAAGTCTGCAATGAGAGGAAACTAAAAGCAGCTCCTGTTTCAGGTGAAGGGAAGACTTACTTTGTTGAGCTTGGAACAGCAGGCTCTCGCATTGATGTAGTCGCACTCTAGATCAGACAAAGTGATGATCTGCGCCTCGAGTCAAGGAATCACTGGCTGCTGGACAGAGCTACGGCACTTTTTCACTGTGGTCAGGAGCGCTCCCTTCATTTCTCCTTTAGGTGTATCTACAGCAGCTCATCACACAGTGATGTTCAAACTGCTACCTGTTTCTTACGGCGTAACCAAGTCAAACGCAACTAACCAAGATCGCTGTGGAAAACTGCAGACCCTCACGTCTTAGTGCAGGGTTCAAAGCACGTCTCACTTTGTCCACAGTCTCAGGAAACGTGACTCTCAGAAAGCTGAGAGCACTTTAACGAAGACAGCCTCACACAGGACACACAGGAAGGGAGACAACACCACACCACACTATCACCATGGTTACCTCCTGATACCACATCAGTGGTGATGAGTACTGTAATACAATATACTGTGATTTACCACCTTTATCAACTGCCTGTCCGTCCCCTCAGGTAAAGCCTGTCTGTCCTCTTAGGTAAAATGTGTCAGTGTCTGTCTGTCCATCCGTCCCCTCAGGTAAAGTGTGTCAGTGTCTGTCTGTCCGTCCCCTCAGGTAAAGCCTGTCTGTCTGTCCGTCCCCCCCCCCCTCAGGTAACAGCTGTCTGTCTGCTCCTCTCACTTCATTTTACTGCTGAAGACTGAGCTCTTCAGACTGTAGTGGAAAACTGTTGGTGTGGTCCACATACGATGGACACAGGCGAGGCCTTGAAGACCATGACAGTCCTCTGATCAGCTCTGCAGGTCTTCAACAGCTGAACATGTGAGAGCATACGGAGACTAAAAACATCTACTGACGTTAAAAACGTTCAGCTCGTTTTTGCCCGTTTCATGGAGCTTTGGTGCGTCTGTATCGATACAAATATCGCGATATGACAGTGTGGCTGTTCCTACACTGTTCAAACTCAGCAGGCGGTGTCCCGTTACTTATGGAACTAGAGCCATAAACGCGGCTCCTGCAGACTCGCTGAGGACAAACCGCTGTCCCAGCAGCTCTCAGGTGATCCTCACCTCCACCTGCGGCCGTTTGAACGCGGGTCATGTGACCTCCCCGCTAGCGGCGGTTACCCCTTACAAACGCTTCAGAGGAGCTTCCGGTCAGCTGATACTCGTTCGTGCTTTAAAGGATACAAAGTAAACGGAGAGGAAGATGAGAGCGCAGCAGTCCACCAGCGACACGATGAACACCGCCGCGTCCATCTTTGCTTCTTACGACGCTCGGTTCCGTTCATTTCCGGACTGTGAGTCCGGTAAACGGTGACGGCTTAAATGCAGTGCTGCCACCTGGCGGATTGGGGTGGAACCACAGGAGAGTACACACACACTGATGGACGCACCAGGAGCAGTTTGGGCTTCAGTGTCTTGATGCAGGCTGAATCAGCCGGGGATCAAACCACCAACCTTCCAGTTAGAAGACAACCGCTCTTCCTCCTGAGCCACAGCCAATAACACCTCATTCATGTTAAAAGATGACATGGAGCTCTGATTATTTGAACATTTTTGTCTTGTGAAGGTGATGATTTGCACACGCTGTGTCTGGATTTTGAACTTCTTCTTTCAACTGCTCCATTAAGGGTCGTCACAGCGGGTCATCGCCTTATCCCTGCATCCTCGTCCCTCACTCCAACCCTCTGCATGCCCTCCAGCTACCTCTCACTCATAAGCCTCACTGATACATAAAGTCTATGGACCTGACTGGGATGCAAGAGCTGGGGACTCTGCATTCAAAAATGTTTTTGTCGCTCCATCGCTCCAACTGAGATGTAGATTTCAGTGCAGCGTCTGCCGTGTTGTTCTCATGTTAGTTTGTGACTGCAAACCTGTTCTGTGTAACGGCACAGTGAAGAAAGTCGCTCCATTAAGATGTACTGTGTGGCTATCAGCACTACTACTTTGAAAAGTATTGTTTACCAGTCCACTTCTTTAACAGTATTCCTGTTTTGGGAGCGGCTGTGGCTCAGGAGGTAGAGATCCCTATTCTGACTATAATGCATTTATTTTTACAGCAAAATACAGCAATGCTTTGAACTAAGACAGACATTCTCATTATGCACATGTAGAAGAAATGCAAAGTAAAATACAGTGGCTAGTAGTTAACACTGAGCCCCTGAGGATCCTGTGTGTGTTTCATGGGTTTTCAGAGTGTGACACACATGCAGGTCACTGTGCTGATCAGACCTGCCTGTCTGTCACTTTTCCAGACATTTACTGCACGGAAACCTTACTCTGACTGCAGTCTACAAATCATCTGAAACTGAAACTGGGAATTTCTGAACAGAAGTTCACATGATGCTCTGAGCATCTCAGACTGAGAGTGGTCAGAACCTTTAGCAGCTCATCGATACCCTGGTCTTTATTCCATTTAATACTGTGTGACTCAGTGTGACCACCTACTCTAGCCACAGCACAGAGATGGTATATAATGGGAGAGTGTGATATTTATCATCACCTCTGCTTCTTTAGGATCTGACCAAACCAGCGTGCAGGCTGTGTTTCTGTTCTGAAGATACCACCACGGACCTCAAGAAGTTGTGACCCACCTCCATCATTATTTTGGACATTTAAAACTTAAATGTGTGTGCAGATAGTTTGTCACAAAAAAAAAAATCGTTCAGAGGTTCAGTATAAACATACATAAACCTACACGTGTGTTTAAGTGTGAGAGAGCACTGATCTGTGGGATCACAGCAGCAAGGTCGCTGGTTTGACCCCCTGGTTGGCTGGGCCTTTTCTGCGTGGAGTTTGAATATTCTCTCCTGGTCCACAGACATGCTTCTTAGGTTAACTGATGACTGTAATCTAAACATATTACAGTCATTAATCAGTATCAAGGGCTTTACATCATGGCAGATTATTAATGCTGTGAGTGTAGCTGTGGTTAGAATGGCAGGCTTTTTTATAACTGTTATCCAATAAGATTTACCTGGCGTGCAGGAATCTTTTGTGTGCAACGCTGTGCTTGTGTTTGCAGTCTGTTCACAGTCAGGTCATATTTCATAACGTATCGTGTTTTCAATCAGCTTAACAAGAGTCAGTAAATGTTTAGGAACAGCAGTGAATATGGGAAAGCTGCTTCAGCAGAACAGTGACTCACCCTGCTGTCCCTTATTGGGAAATGGGCAGGGCAGCAGGGAGAGTAAGACAATGCACCCATCTGAAGGAGGAGGCAAAGAAAAAGGGAATTTCCTTTTAGCTCGGTGAAGATGCTTAAAAAGGAGAGTATCACTCTGCCGGAGGTGAAGACGTTCAGTGAGGCCAGTGGAAGAGGGGAGAGAGAGCTTAGAAGGCAAATCCAGAGGGACCACAGTCAGCACAGAATCATGGCCGTGGCTCTTACACTCTGTTTGCACCTAACACTTTTTGTTATTAGCCTGCAAACTGGACATGTCACTGCAATGGATACCAGAGTGCCAGAAGCTACAGCCCCAGGAGATATCTTGCTTGGGGGAATTTTTCCCATTCATGAAGCCGTGGACATAGCAAACCAATCCTTTGCACCCCACTTACAGCCATGCATCAGGTGAGCTCATTCACTCCAAAGCCATAAACCACACACAGCCACACTTACTGTCAGGGTCTTCAGAAGAAGCCTTATTACTCAAAAGTAACCAGTGCTTTAAGTTAAAGTACAAGCACAGTTTACGGAGCGCTCCATAACTAATACAAACTCTGCATGCTGAATGCTGCAAAATTAAATGGACAGAAACTAAATGTGCAGTCAAATGGATCCTGTGACTGTTTTTACTGAATATAGTGCAAGGTTATTATAGTTAAAGTAACCTAAACTAAACTAAATGAGAAAAATAATTTTAGTTAACTGAAAAAAAAATAAAAACTAGACTTTTTTGAATGAAAATTATATTGTGTGCTCACAAAAATAACTAAAATAAAATAGAAATATATAGGAAATGTGCATTTCCTATATATTTTCAAACAAACATTTTCAAATAATTAAAACTGAAATGAGAAAAACCTGCTGTTGAAACTAACTGAAACTGAACTGAATTGAAAACAAAAGCTCAAAACAAAACAAAAATAAATAATTAAACAAAACTATAGTCTGATATTGGTACATTGTGAGCAAAATGTGAAATGTGGGAATGAATAAGAAATACTGAAAAAGAAAAACATGAAGTCATAGTCAACGCCACATGAATTCTAGGAACTTGCTTTGAGAAATGTGAAAGTTGATATGCTCTCTGCTGTAAAGCATTCAGCCATGACCCTGAGTGCCGAGGAAGGTCAGGTATATTTGAGTCTTAGTTATGCTTTTTTTTATTGTTCTATTGCTTGAGGTTTTGTTTTTATTGAATTTCCAGATTTCCTGGTCTGATTTCTTATTCTAGCAGAATGTGAGTCTTAGTTCTTAATTCCAATGTCTTCAGTTACTTTATTTATGCATGCTTGTAACCCAGCCGGGGGTTGGGGGGGGGCAGCAAGTTTACTCCAAGTGCTGGTCCCAAGCCCAGCTAAATGGAAAGGGGTACATCTGGCAGCTAACAGGCTGGTGCAGAGTCAACAGTCTGTCTCTGAATGTGGACAAAACCAAGGAGATGATTATCAACTTCAGGAGATCAGAGAGTGTCTACTCCCTACTGAACATCAATGGAGCCTCTGAAGATCATCAAGACCACCAAATTGCTTGGTTTTTACTTTGAGGAGAACCTCTCCTTGTCCCTCAACACCAGCTCCATAGCCAAGAAAGCACAGCTTCTCTACTTTCTGTGAAAGCTGAGGAAAGCCTATCTCCAACCACCCACCCTCTCCGTATTCTACAGAGGGTCTAAGACAGCATCATGATCAGCTGTACCAGACGGTGAGAACAAAAGATCAGAGTCTCTCTTTGCTCCATCACAGACTTTTACCACACACTCTGCAACTCTTCACCCTCCTGCCATCTGGTACCAGGTGCCAGGACTGCAAAATGGTCAGTGCTGCTTGACATTGTCTTTTGTGTCACTACGTTTTAAATTAAATGTCCTTTACTGCACAGATGTGTTTCACAGTTGTATCTGTAGCACCATGGCCCTACAGGGACATATTTTTGTTTCACAGATCATCTGCACATGCTTGAAATGACCATAAAAAGCCTACCTGCCAACAGAATCATAACTTTGAAGCTGGAAACTGAAGGTGTGATGCTGAATGTTGTTAGTGCATATGCCCCACAAGTTGGATGCCAGTTAGAAGAGAGAGAGTAATTCTGGAGCAAGTTGGATGAAGTGGTAGAGAGTAATCCCAGGGGAGAGAGAGTGGTGATTGGAGCAGACTTCAGTGGGCATGTAGGTGAAGGGAACAGAGGGGATGAGGAGGTGTTGGGTAGGTACGGTATTGCTCTACTGGAGGTGTCTTCCTGTGAAAGGGAGTTATTCTGTCCCACTATCACCAAGTGCTTGCTCATAGGGGATGGTCTGATTGTTGGGTTTTTTCTCTAATACTGTACGGTCTTTATCTTACAGTGTAGAGTGGCTTGGGGTGACTTTTGTTGTAAAATGGTGCTATATAAATAAAGCTGTATTGAAATTTGAATTGTTAAGGAGAGGAATGTGGAGGGGCAGATGGTAGTGGATTTTGCAAAAAGGATGGAAATAGCTATAGTGAACACGTATTTCAAGAAGATGGAGGAACATAGGGTGACCAATCAGAGTGGAGGAAGGTGCACACAGAGCTATAGGCAGCATCGGATGGTGGTCTGTAGGATGACTTTGGAAAGCAAGAAGAGTCTTCTTCTTTTGGCTGCTCTAGTTAGGGGTCGCCACAGCAGATCATCTGCCTCCGTCGTGTTATGAACTTTGTTTGGCAAAGTTTTTACCCCGGATGCCCTTCCTGATGCAACCCTCACCATTTACCCGGGCTTGGGACCGGCACTAGGAGTACACTGGCTTGTGGGCCCCTGTGGCTGGGTTGAAAGCAAGAAGATGAAGCAAGTGAAGGTAGAGCCAAGGATTAAATGGTGGAAGTTGAAGAAGGAAGAATGTTGTGCAGAGTTCAAGGAGGAGTTGAGACAGGCTCTGGGTGGTAGTGAAGAGTTACAAGATGACTGGGAAGGTACAGCTGAGGTGGTGAGGGAAACAGCCAAGAAGGTATCTGGTGTATCGTCTGGACAGAGGAAAGAAGACAAGGAGACTTGGTGGTGGAATGACGAAGTACAGGAAAGTGTTCAAAGGAAGAGGCTGGCAAAGAAAAAGTGGGATAGTCAGGGAGATGAAGAAAGTAGACAGGAATACTGGGAGGCTAGGCGCACAGCAAAGAGAGAAGTGTAAAAGGCAAAGGAAAAGGCTTGTAGTGAGTCGTATGAGAGGCTGGACACCAAGGAAGGAGAGAAGGAAGGCTTGGCTAGACAGAGAGACAGAGCTGGAAAGGATGTGCTTGCTGCAGGTTAGGGTGATTAAGGATAGAGACTGAAATGTACTAACGAGTGAAGAGTGTGTTGAGAAGATGGAAGGAGTACTTTGAGGAGCTGATGAATGAGGAAAACAAGGGAGAGAAGGACGGCCTGAGGAAAGATAATGAATCAGGAAGTGAATACTATTAGTGAACTGGATCAATTGAAGTTCATTCTCATGTTAGAAGGTTTAAGGAAAATTATACAGTTGGTGATATTAGTTACATGCTTTGTATCACACTCTTCTTCTGCATGTCATTGTACTCTTCCTACAGGTTTGAAGAACTTGGCCTAGTGAGGGTGCTGGCTATGATCAATGCTATAGAGGTTGTGAATAAATCCCCTCCACTGACTGATGTTAACGTCACGTTGGGCTACCGGATCATGGACTCCTGCTCTGATGTAACTACAGCTCTTAGGGCCACGGCCGACTTCACCCAGCAGGCTGACTGCCACAGAGGAAATAACACCTCCCCCCGCATCCAGCCAGTCACAGCTGTTGTAGGTGCTGCCTACTCTGAAATATCTATTGCTGTTGCCAGACAGCTGACCCTCAAGATGATTCCTCAGGTGGGTTTGTGAGAAGCTGTTATTGTCAGAGCAGATAGGAGTCAGATACTGTGGTAGACTGATGGCCAAAGCACGACTCCTCCATGGAAGTCAAACAGCAGGCTTCCATTGCCTGGAACTTAAACAACTTAAGGAGAATTAGGAATGTGTGTTATTTGATTGGTCCATCCACCATTTTGGTCACAAGCAACATATACGGGGATTTTTAGAGTTATATTAAATCTATATGCATGCATGCTTATAGGCTTTAAACATATCTGAAAAGTTCTATGGCGTGAGGGGAGTTCTCTCACATGTCACTGGAATCCTTTGTGCAGAGGGGGCTGGAAAAGAAGGTGCTGTGGTTTCAATAGGCTCCCATTCAAAAAAAACATCAATTTCTCTCATGTAATACTAGGTCAGTGTATTATATCATAGGTCACTGTCATGGTCCCTGGTTTTGACTGTTTCCCATTTTAAATTCTTAGTTAATATCTTTGTGTTTCTGTTCTGGTTTTCTCTGTTAGCTTCTGAAGGTTTCATGTTTTGAATGTTCTCATTATTCCATATAGACTTTGACTTCCTCATGCAATATTACTGAGATTTTGGTTTCCCTTATGTCTATTATTGTGATGAGTTTTATTTCTTTGTGCTTTCCTAGTATCAGTAGTCGAA
The DNA here is from genome assembly GCA_015106775.1 of Etroplus canarensis. NCBI lineage: Eukaryota > Metazoa > Chordata > Actinopteri > Cichliformes > Cichlidae > Etroplus > Etroplus canarensis. The sequence goes on along the minus strand of VUQH01006606.1, from coordinate 7,061 downwards.
GTCATCGTCCTCCCTGTGCTTCTGTGTGTGCCTCTAACATCATAAGTGTTCATGTTGCATTAGTCTACTTTGGTTACCTCTTACTTTACTTGGAAGGTTAGTTTTCTTTTGTGTCCTGTGCTAGTCTTGCTTCCTGTCCATCTTTCCTGATTGTCTCCACCCGTGTCTCATTGCCAGTCAGCCCTCTGTGTATAACCAGTCCTGTCTTCTATACGAGTTACTGTTCTGCTAACAGTTTTCAAACACAGCTCACTTTTCCTTTTATTTTGTGGTCCCAACTATATCTGGGTCCTTCGGAGAGCGCTGGAAAGATAAAGAGTTGTGCACAGAAGCAATCAGTAATGAGAAGTTGGCTGGGAGTGCACAGATGATTAGCTGCATGGCATCTGGTGAGTGGAGAAGGTGGGAAAGTATGGGAAGAGGAAGTCGCTGCTCTGAACTGACTGCTAATGGGAGTAGATAATAGAAACACAACAATCTGCTGTCCTATTGTGCTGAAGTCTGAAGTTGTAAGCCATCAATAACAGGGGCCTGACAGGCCTGTATCAAGTAACATTTCAATCCATAATTACAGTAAAAGCAGGATTATGCCCTCTTGCCGAGTTCCTTGTTGGCTACAGTTACAAGTTCAGGGTCAGTTCAGTATCTGACTTGGTTCTGTCAGCTTCATGCAAGTTTAGCTGAATGTTTTCCCTCCTTCACTTATTTTCTGCCTTGTTTCCATCTTTTGTACCTTTTTATTTTAGGACAAAAATGTTGTCGTTCTCTCGTCAGCAGTGGCAGTTCAGATCACTCTCTTTATGATTGTCATGAACAAAAATGTCCTGCAGAGGATCCTAAAAGTGGGCACAGAACCTGCAGTGCTCTGAAAGGATGTGACTCTAACATCCAGTCGATGTCTGCTGTGTGTAAACCATGGATGTGCACTTCTGACGCACAAATCTGTAATTCATCAAAATTTTCTCGTTACCTGAATTTGTTCATCATTCTCTGAACACGTGGAAGCGTGTCGTACTAAGCCTATATACAAATGAGGGATTGGCCTCGTAGAAAACTTCAACATACATATTTTAAAAGGAGTAATTCCGTTATTGTCATTATTCTAATTTTTTTAAAATTTCTTTTTGGTCACTACCTGCAGCTTTCCAAAATGCCACACGCCAAAAATGCTCAGAGCTAGAATACATAGACATGAACCGGTGAATTACATGTAAAAATACTACCCGTAAAGGTCAAGGCTTTAATCTTTTTTAACATTCGTATAAGTTTTATATTATCTTACCTTATCTTTAAAATGATCATCCTAACTGGCTGTCACTCGCACTCTGATTTCTTGGCCCTGTCCCACAGATGCTGGATATTGTGGCTATTTTCAGTGACTGCTGTGATTTTTCTGAACTTGGGCTGACAGATCAGCTGCTCCTTGTCTTCCACCAGTTTTCTTTTTCTTTTGGTCTGTTGATCTTTCTCACGTGAACTTCGATGACAAACCTTTTCTTTTTTGTTGGAGCCACAGTGAGAGTTTGAGGGGAAATGATACTGAGCACCCTGTTATTTCAACTTGAGCTTCTCTGTTCTTTTCAACCCATCAGTGGCTCCTGTGGAAAGTCTTCAGAAAGCTGCATGTTTTCTGCCTTCCTCTTTTGAGACTGGTTTCAGTTCCTTCAGTGGGATTTTCTCCTGTTTCCTTGTCTTGGCGTTGTGGTTTCTCTTCTGCCACTTCATTTCTCTACTTCTCCAGGTAAGCTGCTTCCTCTTCTTCTTCTTCTTTCAGCTGCTCTTTTTAAGGGGTCCCCAAAGTGGATCATCTGCCTCCCTCTCACCCTATCCCTTGCATCCTCTTCCCTCACACCAACCCTCTGCATGTCCTCCTTCACTACATCCACGAATCTTCTCTGTGGTCTTCCTCTTCTCCTCCTGCCTGGCTGCTCCATCTTCAACATCCTTTGTCCAATATGTCCACTATCCCTCCTCTGAACATGTCCAACCCATCTCAGCCTGAGTTGTCTCTCTGACGGACTCATTTCTAATCCTGTCCACCTCCTGTCTTTTTGTCAGTGCCACCGTCTCCAAACCATACATCACAGCAGGTCTCACTACCGTCTTGTAAACCTTCCCTCTCGCTCTTGCTGCTATCCTTCTTTCACAAAGCACCCCTGACACTCGTCTCCACCCTCTCCACCCTGCCTGCACTCTCTTCTTCACCTCTCTTGTGCTCTGTCCGTTGCTTTGGATGGTTGATCCCAAGTATTTAAACTCATCCACCTTCACCACCTCTACTCCTTATATCTTCACCATTCAGCAGTTGATGTGCAGATTACAGCATTCTGTTTAGAATAATTATAATTCCCTAACAAAAGTGACCAGAGTGCACGTTTCGTGAACCTTGTGACTAATGATGCCTCTGCCCCCGAGGCTTTATGTTTTCAGGTTGTCTGTCTGTTATAAAGCTTGTTGCCTCTACAGGAGCTGGCTTGTTTGCTGGCTCTTGACCAAACTTGGTATGGTTAATACCTATGATGGGTAGAAAATGTGATAACTTTTATGGGGTCATGGTCACAGTCATTAACAAAATTATTCTTCTTACTATCATAGGAGCTGACTGGGCTGCTAGATCCAAGCCCATTTTTTTATATACTTATTTATTATAAATGGTAGAAGAACGACTAACATTTTTGAGGTCATAGGGTCAGAGGTCAAGGTCACATGAGGTCATCAATGACAATGTCATTACGACTTCAGGAAGTGGCTTTTTTACCAACCGTGGTGTGGTTAATACCTATCAAGTGTAGAATATCTGATAACATTTGTGAGGTCGGATTTAAGGTGGAGGCACACGGGCCGAGTTCTAGGCACTTTTGTAATGATTTTTGGTTAATTTGCTTAGCTGGTCATGAAACAGACAGTCTGGTGTTCGAGGAGGGAAGTTGTAGAGATTGCCATTCTTCTTTCTGGTCTTACCTCTCTGTAGTTCAGTCAGTACATAGGTTTTAGCTGAGCAAATAAAATCAGCCATATTTCCAAATATGACAGCTGCACCAGTATGTTATTAGTCTAAGTTTCCCCATAATGTCCTCCTTAATACTTACTTATGAAGTCCTGATCATTTGGTGGACACCACTAAGACAGAAAGCTGTTTGTTTGGCCATGACCCACATGCAGCAACGCTAAGCAAGGCAAGTAAACTGAAAATAAGCCTTTAATTGGCTGAATAACCTGAAGTCCCAAAACGTGACAGAAACACACAGGGGTACACAATAGATAAACCCTTCATAAAGGACAAAGGAGGGGGGCGAACTTTATATTCACTGGGCTGACCAGGAACAAGAGCCAGGAAGGTAAGGAGACACAGGTGGAAACAATCAGGATAATCACAAAGCAGGAAGTGAGATTAACACAAGGCATGAAAGGAAAGTAAACTTCAGAGTAAAGCAAGAAATGCACAGAAGCAATACAGACACCTAAGAAATCAGATTAGGGGAACCAAGACACAGACAGGGAAACACTGAGGAGAGGAAATGCACAAAATACCAATTCAAAGTAGGGACTGAAGCTACAAACTCAAAACGAATACTAGGACGGTAAACAAGAAGCCAAAAACTCCCTAAAAACTGAACTGAAAGAATACAATCAAACTGAAGATCATCATCACAATGAAAACAAACACAAACATACTGTTACTCAAAGCATGGCATAAACACAAAAATCAAAGATTCAGCAACATCACAAGAAATGAGTCACTTGTAGAATAATTAAGAACCAAACTGAGAATCCAAAAAGTCCCAGCACTAGACTGAGAAAACCAGACTCAGACTCACTAAGAATGCAGAAAACCACGGGACCATGACGCACTCTGCAGGTTATCGCTGCTCTGACAGGGCAGGAGCCCAGAGAAAACTACTGGGTGCAACGCTGTGCAAATACTCAACTGGTTTGGCTGGAAAAAGACCTTTTGTGAAAATGGAGCCCAGAGGAGTAAAGCTCCTTCTCAGAAGACTTAAAAATCACATGCTGCAAGGCTTACCACAGATTTAAAGCTCACTTGTGAAATAAGCAGAACCGACTTTGTGACTTGTGCTGTATGAACCTGGTCATAATGCATTTGTTGGTGGCGGGGGGGGGGGGGGGGAATAAAAA
>VUQH01006600.1:12251-23625 GCA_015106775.1 Etroplus canarensis | reverse complement strand
CTTGTTTTTGTAAAAAAAAAAAAAAAAAGAAAAGAAAAAAGAATAATAAATGAATTGATTAATAAAATAAAATAAATAAATAAATAGGCACTGAGAGATCCTTGCCAAAAATGAAAATGACCATCCAGATTGTTATCAGTGAAAGGTGCAAAGGCCAGAATCTCTGATGGTATTGGGTGAATCAGTGTTGCATGTATGTGAAGGTACCATTGACTGATTCATAAATTAAGATTTTAGAGAGACATACAGTTGAAACCAGAAGTTTACATATGCTGTCTAAAACAACACAAACATTTTTTCTCACTGTCTGAAATTAAATCAGACTAAACTTCTCCTGTTTTAGGTCAGTTACAATTGCTAAAATATTTCTATTTGCTAAATGCTCCAATAATGAGAGAGAATATTGCATACAAAAAGATTACTATGCCTTTAAACAATGTGGGAAAGCCCAGAGGATGATGATGACATGGCTTTGGAAGCTTCTGGTAGGTTAACTGACAACATCTGAGTTAATTGGAAGCACACTTGTGCATGTATTTTAAGGCCACACTCAAACACACTACTTCCTTGTTTGACATTATGGAAAAGTCAAAAGAAATCAGTTAAGATATCAGGAAGAGAATTGTGGAGCTCCACAAGTCTAGTTCATCCTTGGGTGCAATTTCCAGATGCTTGAAGGTGCCACGTTCATCTGTTCAAACAATTATCCACAAATAAAAACAACATGGGAATGTCCGGCCATCATACCACTCAGGAAGGAGACGGGGTCTGTGTCCCAGAGATTAATGTATTTTGGTCCGAAACATGCGAATCAACCCCAGAACCAAATCTAGAAACCTTGTGAAGATGATGGCTAAAGCTGGTAGGAGTGTGCCATTATCCAGTCAAACGAGTCCTGTACCGACATGGGCTAAAAGGCCACTCAGCCAGGAAGAAGCCTTTACTCCAAAAGCAACATAAAAAAACAGATTACAGTTTGGAAACATACACAGGGACAAAGACCCTAATTTTTGGAGACATGTCCTATGATCTGATTAAACTAAACTGGAACTGTTTGGCCATAATGACCAACGTTACATTTGGAGGAAAAAGGGGGAAGCTTTTGTAAACTTGAGAACACCATCCCAACTGTGAAGCATGGGGGCGGCAGCATCATGTTGTGGGGCTGTTTTGTTGCAGGAGGAACTGGTGCCCTTCATTAAATAGATGACATCATGAAGAAAGAACATTATGTGGTAATATTGAAGCAACATCTCAAGCCATCAGCCAGGAAGTTGAAGCTTGGGCACAAATGGGTCTTCTAAATAGACAATGACCCTGAGCATACCGCTAAAATAGTCACACGGCCTACAAACCTGACTCAGCTACACCAGTTCTGTTAGGAAGAAGGGACCAGAATTCTAGTAAACTATTGTGTGAAGCTTGTGGAAGGATACCCAAAATGCTTGACCCAAGTCATACAGTTTAAAGGTAATACTACCAAATACTAAGGGAATGTATGTAAACTTATGACTTCAATTAAAGTAATAAAAATCTCTCTAAAATATTCTCTCTCTCATTATTGCAGCATTTAGCAAATAGAAATAATTTTGGAAATCCTAACTGACCTAAAACAGAAGAAGTTCAGTCTGATTTAATTTCAGACAGTGAGAAAAAAATGTTTGTCTTTTTAGACAGTGTATGTAAACTTCTGGTTTCAACCATATGCTGTAATCAAGGTGACATCTCTTTCAGGGACATCCCTGTTTATTTCAGCAGGCCTATGCCAGACCACATTCTGCCATAGGCTACAACAGTGTGGCTTCATATACACAGAGTGTGTGGCAGTGCCTGCTGTCAGTCCAGATCTGTATCCTATTGAAAATGTATGGCGCATCATTAAGAGCAGCTGTTGAGCAGCTCAAGTGTTATATCAAGCAAGAATGGGCAAGACTCAAATTGTAAAACTAAAACTATAAGTATCTTCAGTTCCAAAATGATGACAAGTGTTATTAAAAGGAAAGGTGATGTAACACAGTGGTAAATGTGTCTCTGTCCCAAAGTTTGTTGAGTGTGTTGCAATCATCAAATTCTTAAATTGTGTATAGATTGTACTTTTGTAAGTTACGTGAAGGTTTGCATGAATTAACATGTCACAGATTTGAGTTTTTATTGCAATTTGGGGAAAAAAATCCCCACTTTTCTGGAAATGGGGTTTGCAGAACTTCAAGGTTCACATTAGATAAAGCAAAAATGATTTGGGGGCAAAATTCCCAACTGAATATTTAAAGTAAAAGAAACTATATTTTTTGGACCATAATTATTATTTTCTGCTCTATTTCATCTTATTATTGTTGATATCTAGCCAAAGCAAGCTATGTTTCTTCACATTCCCTGCAACTGGAGACCTGAATCTAATAGCATAAAATGACTCTGTCATCTATCAAAAACACCTTCTTCTTAGAGCTGCTGTTTTTTGATTACCTTTAATGAGAATACTGGGAGACGTCTACAGCAGAAGACCAGAAAGTGGTGCAGCATAATTTTAAATATTAAGATTCAGCCATGATCATAGCCATAAAATCATTAGAGGGGTCAATTGAAATATATATGCCTTATACATTTATTTTTTTTAATAATAAGACCCTTAACTACATGTTCATACACTTTTAAATACTATTCTGAGGAATCTAAGTCATTGCTACAGGAATAATAATTGAGGAAGAAATAGCTCTAGGATAGCACTGATCCTCTTATGTTGGCATCTCACAGAGAAATGAGTATAAAATATGAGTATAGAGTTTTTATTTAATTATAACTGCAGTTACACTATATTAGACATTCTTTAGTATCTGGATGAGCAGTTAAATGTCAGGTATATGGTCATAAGTGGCTTACCTTGTCTGATTCTTTTTATTTATCAGCTATTTGAACACTCAGCCTAAGTGCCATTGACCAGGTTCCCTATTAAAATTTTAAAAACTAGGTGCCTGTTTAAAACAACACCTGAGTTACCCGAGAACTTTGGTTGAATAAAATTTGGAAGGCCGTCTAACCTAAAATATACCCCTGAACATGCCATTATGAAACTTATTCATGTAAGTCAGCAGGAAGACGCTTCAGTACTGTTGTTGGGTAGACTTTAAATTCAGAATGATTTGATGGAACTTTGGCAGCACCAAGTGGAGGATATTGGGTACTGAAAAAATAATCCATTAAATTTTCATTGTTTTCTGCCTCTTCACACCATCACTGCAGAAAGAAAAACAGTCCAAGATATTTGCCATACCCTTTAAAAGAAAATGTTAAATCTTTTCTGACCAAAAATTGGATTCAATGCAAAGTCTACAACAGTATTTAATTTTAATTCTTTGCTTACAGTTTAGGGTGTTTACTACAGAAAACTAGTGATGCAGGGAAGATATTTTAAATAAACAACATACATGTTAATAAAGAACATGTATATGTTTTACACTACAAAAATAAGGTTTAAAATTTGTTTCTTCATATATATAAAATTATTATTATCATTATTATTATTATTATTATTAGGGAAAGAGCTGTTGAAGCTAAATTAAGAAGAGAGGTGATGATCAGAGAGCAGCAGTATGGCTTCATGCTGAAGAGTACTACAGATGTGATGTTTGTTTTGAGAGTGCTGATGGAAAAGTATAGAGAAGGTCAGACAGAGATGCACTTTGTTTTTTGATGCTTTAGAGAATGCATATGATAGAGTGCCAAGAGAGGAACTGTTGTATTGTATGAGGAAGTCAGAAGTGGCAGAGAAGTATGTGAAGGTGGTAGAAGGTACGGTGTAGTGAGAGTAGGGAGCAGTTGGAAGAGAGCCTGGAGAGGGGGAGGTATGAACCGGAAGGAAGAGGAATTGAAGTTAGTAGAAGTAAGACGGCAGACGGAGGTAGGTAGAATGGTGAAGATGCAAGGAGTAGAGGTAGTGAAGGTGGATGAGTTTAAATACCTGGGGTCAGCGATCCAAATCAGCAATCAGTCCAAAAGAGAGATGAAGAAGAGAGTGCCGGCAGGTTGGAGTGGGTGGAGACGAGAGTCAGGGGTGCTTTGTGACAGAAGAATAAAGTGTGAGACCTGCTATGATATAACGTTTGGAGACAGGAGTTGGAACTGGAGGTGGCAGAGCTGAAGATACTGAGATTTTCACTGGGAGTGACCAGGATGAACAGGATTAGAAAGTACATGAGTACATCAGGGGAAAGCTCAGTGTGAGCGGTTCGGACATGTGCAGAGGAGGAGGTAGAGGATATATTAGAACAGGATGTTGAAGATGGAGCTGCCAGCCAGGAGGAAAAAAGGAAGACCATAGAGAAGGTTCACGGATGTACTGAAAGAGGAAATACAGAGATTTGGTGTTACAGAAGACACAAAAGGATGAGATAGAGGCAGATGATCCGCTGTGCCTTTATGTGGGACTGCACAGCATTTTTATCCCCCTGTCCTACATCTTGACTGACTCTGCAGGGCATGCACTTTTCTAAAGTCTGGTTTTTATCCAATGCATGCAAAGAAAGCTGGGAAGTCTGTTATTATAGCAAAGTGAAGGTTAGTCTGTCTAATGCTATGACAATCAGGTAAAGTTACAAGATGCAAAAAAGGTCACAGGCTTTGCAGATTTTGGTGAATATGATGGCAACAATGACAAAGAAAGCAAGGAAGCAGCAGTATTTAGAGAAACAGAGTGTTTCTCTCTTTTACTAGAGTTAATTTATCAGTTTGGGAAAAGAGAACACAATATATGTGCGCCATAACTGGCAAAAAAGTGGCACAAAAAAGTAGGTAGGTAAAAAAATAGCTACCAGACAGAACAGCAGCTGAAATAACCATAACAGACACCACAACAAAGGAGCATCCTCTTTTTATCCCTATTGTGTTTACTCAGTAAAAGAGTTGGAAAAATTGCATTGAAATATAACATGTGTGGCCTTTACAACCTGCCCAGTTTATTGTAATTTTAATTTTAATTTTAAGTTAGAAATGAAAATGTTACACCACCTCCTAGCATTACTAATGTCCCACACAAAGACAATGTTTGACACACATTTGGCTTGGGGATCTGGTCAGCCTAGTGGATGATGATGATCATTATTATATGCATTCCACTATATTTTTCTTGTTGTTCATCAAAAAAAATTAAAACAAATTGCTCATAGGATGAAGCCAAATGGTAGTTAATTAGTAGATGAACTGACTAATTTGTCAACAGAAGCAGATTAGAAACCATTTTCATAATAATTTCATTATTTAAGTAATTTACTCCTGCCAGGAAGAGGACAGTATGACAAGCAAACAAACAAACACATCAAATTATCTTCTGGAGTAAATAAAAAATAAAATAATTGGCATTTAACTCTGAACACTGACAACTTCTGGAAAACTGAATCACTGCAGTACCTGTAAAAGTGTCTTTTTTACATTTAATTTTATCCTTATGAATTCGGTGTTATTAATTGAAACATATTCATCATTTCACATGTATGGCTGCCGAGTAAAACGCGTAAATATGAATATTTTTAAAAACTGTTGAACGTACCTTTGCCGCGGTGACGTCGTACATTTGTGCCTGCGCTGCGGTGACGTCGCACAGGGCGACGCGGCGGGCCAAAGTAAAGATGGCGGACCTGTCGGGGACCGAGCTGTCAGACGAGAAAGAAGCCGAAACTGAGCTGAAGAAAAGACAGAAAAGACCGTGGGAGGGCTTGCACAAGTCGGGTAAACTCAGCATAACCCCGGAACTGCCAGAAACGTTGGGATTTTACGACATCGGCGCTGTCAGGAGGGAGCAGCGGGAGCTGTCAGCAGGTAACCGCCGGGTCTCCCCACTGTCGTCCGGCTAATAACCGTTAGTCGTACTGGATGTTTGAACTTGTTTTGGGGGCTTTGTGCATTAGCGCCGTCGCCGTGGTGGTTTCGCAAATATGAAGTTTTAAAGATATGAGCGGTGTTGGAGGTGAGTTAGTCAGAGTCTGTAGACTGGAAAGGCTGAGTCGAAGCTTGTTTACAGTCAGTACTAGCCGGGCGGCTAAGGAACCCCCCACATCTGCTGCTCATTAACCACAAATCATTCTTTGAAATTAGCTGGGATCCTTTCTCGTATCATCTAGCCAATGTAGTTATGTCTTCAGGTACTTTGCATGTCTCCATAACAGTTATGAAAACAAGCTACTTGATAACGAAGCTCCAATGTTGTCCTTCAGCTTCCAAACTTTACTTAGTTTTCTCACTCCCAAATTCACTGTTCACTTTACATTTTTCCTCCTCTGTCACTTATTTTGAGTTGAATCAAAATTAAAATTCAAGTTAAAGTAATGTGTAAACTGTTCACAACACTTGTGGTAACCATTTTTGCCATAACTGTGCAGCCTTGACCCTTAGTATTTACACTGATCAGGCATAACATTATGGCCTAATGTTGTGTTGGTCCCCTTTTTGCTGCCAAAACAGTCCTGACCCATCAAGGCATGGACTCCACCAGTTCTCCAGTTCTTCCTTGGACCGCTTTTGATAGACACTGACCTCTGCAGACCAGGAACACCCCACAAGAGCTGCAGTTTCAGAGATGCTCTGACCCAGTCATCGAGCCATCACAATTTGGCTCTTGTCAAACTCACTAAAATCCTCACACTTGTCCATTTTTCCTACTTCTAACACATCAACTTTGAGGACAAACTGTTCACTTGTTGCCTAATATATTCCACCCACTAATAGGTGCCATGATGACTTCACCTGTCAGTGATCATAATGTTATGTCTGATCAGTGTATCTGTGAAAAAAAAAAAACCACCTGATCCCGTACATCCATAAACAGTGATGCACTTTGTCAGCAGCAGCACTGTTTTTGATCATAAATGCCAACTGTGCTGTAGTTTCTGCTCTGGCTGTGAGAGTAAGTGCCATCTGTGATAGAAAACCCCACTTTTTGCACTGTTGTTTGGATAAATGCATCAAATAAGATATTTTCATATAATACCAGAGTTTTCTCTTGCATACAGAAAAAGACAAGCTGAAATAGAAAAAAACAGTTTTTTAAGTGGAGTTTTAATCACTTGAAGTAGCAGCACATTGCACAGGCTACTGTTAAGTAATGCAATGTAGTAACACAGACCTTTGCTGACCAGTTGTGCTTACATGCATAGTCACTCCCCAGAGGCACATTTTGAACCTGGTAAAACTCTGAAAATAATATTGTAACAATAATCGGCAGATTATTCAATGATGTAAGCAGTCATTTATTTCAAGTCTGACAGTATTTGGACAACATTTGGTCATTAGCTCAGTATATAGTAAAATACAGCTATCAATATTAGTCCATCCATTTTCTTGTCCAGTTTAGGATTATGAGAGCCTGTCCTAGCTAATATAGTGTGAAAGGCAGGGTACACCCTGGACAGGCAACCATTCACACTCACATTCACTTTTACAGCCAGTTTAGAATTAGCTTATCAAGCATGTCTTTGTACAGTGGGAGGAACCCAGAGTACCTGAATAGAACCCATGCAGGCACAGGAAGAACATGCCAACTCCACACAGGCCCCGGCCAGTCAGTGGATTCAAACCTAGGACCCCTTTGCTGTGAGGCTCACCACCATACCACCTCTCAATATTGGTCACTTTAACTAAATATTAGTAAGGCCCCATATCTGGTAATGATTTTCAAAATGAAATGTGTAGCATAATTAATAGGTCCCACATGTTCCCTTGGGTCTTTATTTCCCTTGAATATTATGAATTGATCTACATTAGGATACAGGAAAACAGCATTGAATGCGACTGATAACTTTCTTCATAATCTTTATGTTTATGCATGCTAAATTTTCTTTATGAGACTTTTTCACCCACCTGACATGTTTTTGCTCTCAGTGTGATTTATACTTCAGCAGCAAAAAAACAGTTTCGCAAAGGCCAAATGTACAACTCATCTTTGTCTGCAGTTTATGAAGCATGACATGTTTGACATGTTCTTACAAGCCGACGTGGCATTTAGAGTAAAATTATACTGAAACCATTAAAAAAGGAGCCCCATTACCTAACCTAGTTCATAACAATGCCCTCCTTATTTTTATAGTTAACCCTTTCATACATGAATTATAAGATCTTCAGTCAAGACCTGAGTTGGCTGATATTCCACAATAGCAACAAAACACACGCATATTAAAGAATAATTTGAATAGCTGTCCACTGTGACTACCATGCATGAAAGGCTCAAACTAAACATTTAGAACTATACATTCTGTTAAAACCTGTTATACAGTATTATATCTGTTATACAACAGTCACACACAGAGCTGAGATGGTAGGTTGGTTGATTTTAGTCAGGTCTTTTTTTTCAGTTTTCTGATATTTCATAAAGCAAATTATGAAATAAAAGTTTAGAGCTGCTCTATCACGAAAAAAATTATAGTCAGTATTGAGAGCACGATTATTTAATGCGACAGTGTAACTCTTGAAACAGCAGGCATTTGACAAAGACTAAAAGGAAAGGCCAAACAAGAGCACCATTGCAAAAAATGACTTTATTTCAGTTATCTAGTTTTATAATTGTTTTAGGCCATAATTGTTATTGACTTCATTTAAATTATTTGCACAGCTATTTAAGCAATTAGGAAAATACTGAGCAAGATTTTTTAAATGAAATAAAAATCATTGTAGTTGTAGCCCTAGAGTTATTATGCTCTGCCATAGTGAGATGGTCAGATTTTTTATTTTTTTTCACACACACTGTGTGTGTTTATATATATTTATTTATATATACATACATATATAAACGGGTATTAAAATATCATTAAACACTTGCTTTTTAGTTTTCATCATGCACAGAAGTTTCCCCCTCTTTCACTTTACAGTGTGACATTTGCAGTTCTCATTGTGTTGACAGCTGTAATTGTTGCAGACAATGGTTTAGTCATAACACTGTTACTCTCATGTTGTTCCAGATCCATCGTTGACGCGCTTCATTTGCACCGAGCTCACCAGAGGTTACTTCCTGGAGCACAATGAGGCAAAGTACACTGAACGCAGGGAGAGAGTTTACACATGCATGCGTATTCCCAAGGAGCTTGAGAAGGTAGTGAACATTAATAGTGCTGAACTCAGCTGCCCTCTTTTCTCTTCAGCTATCTCCATCTGCTGTCATTCCCAGCAGCACACAGAAAGCAAATGATTATTTTACAGACTACTTTTACAGACCTTATAAACCCTCATTCATGTTCTGCACTATTCCTGAGCTGATTATTGGGCTGGCAAATTAAACAACTCCAACTAATTTCTATGGTAATGTATCAAGTACATAAATCAAACATTTTCTTATTGTAATCTAATAGGTTATTACCAACATAATCTACATTTGATATTATAATGAATTATGTTTTCCTGGCATGTAGCCATTATGTTAGTCCTTCAGTGAAAAAGCAATGAGTGCCTCCCCCTGACCTCTTCAGCTAATATAACTATGCTAAGCTTAGCAAATCTAATGAAGTCATGCAAAGTTTTACCTTCATTCATGATAATTTTTCAAGTTTCCGACTTGCAGAGTATATATGAGGAAGGTTAAAATTTGTGAATCTAAATTGGCATTATTTTTTCTAGCATTTTTTGAGACTTTGACACAGAAGGACTCATAGATGAGCCTCGTATCAAAATGTAGGCATAAAGAAGATTTTACATACGTTATAACTTGTTTTGAGCAGCCACGTATCCCTCATGGTGATATAACAATTAGAAGTTTACCCTCATTTCTTTTACTCTACATTATAGACATTAAATTGGTGCAGTTCTGCTATTGGCAGTTATAAAGAAAAATCATGCTGAACAAAAGTAAGATTTTGGTTTTAGATTTTACCATTAGAGTGGGTGTAAAATTGAATTTGTTAAATTTTTTATTAGAGCTTAAATGTGTTTTTCAGCCCTGGTAATATTATGTAGAGAGCCCCTGTGTTTATGATGTTACGAGGGATGGGACATACGTTGTGCATTAAAAAGCACCATATGCCCACCAATTGTTATGCACTTCCACTTGGATAATTTTCTTAGTATAATATGCTAAAGTTATTGTACAAAAAGGCCAGCTGATTCTGAAGGGCAAGGTAGTAACTTTTCTCATATTTGACTATTTTATATGGGATGACCCATATGTATGTTATCTAGACTAAATTATAAAATATTTAGCAATAATGGAAAAACATCGATGATTGAAATATATTAGTCACGCATGAGAGCATAAAAATGTTTATTTTGATATGTGCCTACTGATGCTAGTATTTCAATGTTTTTGTTGTTCTTCTTGTTAGCCACCAGGTGGCAGTGTTGAAACATAAAACCAGACATCATCTTTAGTGCAGCACTTTTACATTCTGTTGCTTTTTACCTAGAAATCATACATTTTAATGCTGTTTGTAATTAACTTTTCTGTCTATCTATCAAATATATATACATACACACAGTCTTTTCATATAACTTATTTAAAACGAAAGCTTATGTTACAGTGATCCCACAGTTGGGCGATTAAAACTGCTGTCATATGTACAGGTCTTTATTTTTCAGCGATTTCAGAAATGAGAGAACCCTCTTTCAGCAGCCACACATCCTAACAAGTCCAAACTAACACATCTCTTACTGCCTTGGTTTTTCCGTTGGGGGATAAGGAGAGGAATGTGTGTAAACATAAAATGCCTGAGTGACTCCAATATGTGGAACAGACTAACCACCTTCAAGGTAGCTCATGGGGCCCCAAGAAAAGTCAGACAGAATCTACCAATGAGGAAAAAGCCCTCCCACCAGATTCTGCCAATACTTAGTGCCTTTCTGTTTTCCCTGTTGGACGTAGGAATAAAATGTCAAATGGCTTCAGTGCATTTCTTGCAAAACATTCCTTTGAAAATGACAAGGTGATGGCTCTTCAAATATGGGAAACTGTAAAGGTATGTGTCTGCTGCATAATAACGGGTTAGGCCTACTTTTTTCTGTCACATGTGGTTATGGCTTCTGTGTAATTTTTCTTTTACTTGATAGAAGACAGAAATGTGAAGTTCAAATCTTGTTTTTAGTATCCTATTCTAATTTATTGTTTCTGTCCTTTTAAAAAAGAAAAATAGTAATTTGTTGTATGTTTCCCTCTGATTTTTGGACACTGTTTAACATGCAAACTCTCATAGTTTGACTTGGACGTATCGTTGTGTGACTTTTCCAGCTGATGATCTTCGGCTTCTTCCTGTGTGTGGACGCCTTTCTGTACGTCTTCACCCTGCTGCCCCTCAGGGTGCTGCTGGCCCTGCTCCGCCTTCTCACTCTGCCATGCTGTGGCTTCAGGTCAGACACACGCTAAATGTGCAAAAAAGGTGTAATTTTGCCTGATTACCAGACAAATAAGAAT
>VUQH01006600.1:0-11908 GCA_015106775.1 Etroplus canarensis | reverse complement strand
TGAAAAAATGTGCATATGCACATCACACACACTCACACACACACACACACACACACACACACACGCACACACCCCCAAAAAAAAAAAACCTGGTAAGAAATGTCATTATCACAAACAACTGTATCAATTTGATAATTTGTGCTATGTAAGTGGCGCTTAGTCACAGACACATATAGTATTCTACAGTTTTTAGACATGCATTTAAAAAAAATACAGTGAGCAAACTTGACTGAGATCATTAATTTGTGTTTTTTATAGTAGCACTAGTTCTATGAGATACACGTGTGCAGAAAGTACTTTTCTGGCAGGTTGTTGATAGCATCTTGGAGAACTTGCTCCAGGTCTTCTATACATTCAGGCTTTTTGTTCCGTTTCTCTCTTCATATTATTGCAGACTTACTCCATGATGGTAAGATAGAGCTTCCCAGGATATTAAGTACCTCCCTGATAGTATTGTGGGATGAATAACAGTATAAATATCTTAAGCATATGCATCATAGTAAAGAAAATAAGCACTTCTTTATATGGGTACATGTGCAAATGCATGAATTAATGTGAATCCTGGATGTTGTGGTTGGATGGTTTAAGTTAATGATTTGTCAGAAAGTTGCAAGAGGCCTGCTGTTTGTCTTTAGAGAATCTAGACTAACTTTTTTTTATATTGATTAACTGTCACTGAGCTTTATTTTGATTGATTTGATTACAGATCGAATCAGATAAAGCCTTTGTTTTATAACACTGACCTGTACCTTACATGAAAAAGTCTTGGCATTATGTTTGTACTTTCTTTCTTTCAGTATGAACATATCACAGACAATATGTAAAAGATGGGGTTAGTGCCCGGGACTGAAAAGTGAAGCAAATGCATAAGTGCCTTAAACCTGCACTCTTTTGCCAGCAGGGGAAACTCATCTGGTTGCAAAAAGATGTCTAGTTGTATAGAATTATGACAAAACAACCCTTGGGTTCCATTGTCTGCAACTTCACTAAACACTTTTCTGATGAGTTTCTGGTCTCAATCGCTAGTCATATTCCATACAACATGATGTTCATTTTGTTAAAATATAGTCACCATTTGACCTGAAAAGGTGGATATGTTATCAGTTTTTTTTATTATCAGAAAATAACCATAAAAAAACATGACTTTACCTTTCTGCTGTGACTTTGAACATCAGTTTTGAAAGAAGGCTCTAATTTGATATTCTTGTTTATGTATATTTCTTCAACACCATAACTAATTTCCTCTATCATGTGGAGCAAAACTGCCCTCCTGACGTTGTGTGGTGTCTTTGTATCACTTATTTTATAGAATTCTCAAGGTCCGGCTTATTGGTGATATTTAATTGATAATGGTTCCCCACAACAAACGGTAACACCTCTAAACCTCGATCTTTTAATTTGGTTGTTTTAAAAGCCAACCATCACCGGCCGGCGGAGCAGCTGGCCCAAACGGTTTTTTATCTATTTATATATTTTTTATCACACTGGTTGGTCCCAGTACACTGTGTAGTTTCAGCCAACTGTCAGTTCACATGTTGTGATGTACACAATACTTTATAGTATATTGTCTCCTCTTGCTTTCCTCCCCCTGCAGGGCACGCACATGCCCCTACTGCAGAAGAAGCAGGTATGCTCCCACAAGCCTATTAAGGCTTCATGATTATCACTGTCCCCCAACATCCATTCACGGGTCTCCTTTCATCTCCATCTTGTCTGTTAATATACAGCTTGGCACCGCACATCATGTCCCAGTCTCCAAGGCAAACCTGCCACGTTGGTCCTTACTATGTTGTGTTTTTTTTTTTAACAAAGTGATCCAAATTTGTTAAATGCATGGCTGTCTTGTCTGGCCTGGTCTCATAGCAAAATGTGAAATGGTCACAAAATGTCTTTGTTTACATTCATGGACATGAGTTGTCATGTTGTACTTGTGACAGCACAATGTTGACACTAATATATTTCAGAATATATTTACTGGTTCTAGTATGTATGTTGTCCAGTCTCTTCATCACCACAGAGCTTTAGAAGTGGCAACATTTGTTTTTTTGTTGTTTTTTCTTTTTTTACCCAAACCACAATTTTTTTCTAAACCTAACCAGGTATCTTTTAATGCTTAAACCTAACTAAGCAATTTTCAGTGTTAATAACTTATTGTTTATTAATAACATACTAGAAATAATGTAAATTAAGTATGAAAATCTCACATCAATCTCAAACTCAGGTGTGAGTGGTAAAGCGATTCACTCCACCACCACATCCTCCAGACTCCAAATGTAGACTTTTTCATTCTTTACTAGGAAATATAATTATATGTACATATGAGACTGGAAAGTGAAAAATCATGCTCAGGAACATTAAAATAAGGGTAGGAAATTTGTGTCCTGGAACAGGAATCAGTAGATTAGAGATTGAGACTATTTCACAAACTGTTGTGAGACTGTGTTGCTTGACGCTCTCAGACTGGAGGGCTGCCTGTTTGGAGCAGTTTGGGGCTCATTTGCTTTGCTTAGTGGCATCTCTCGACAGCTGTTTTTGTGTAAGAAAAAACTTTAAGCATCTTACCCCAACTGTTCTACAGAGGCAAAATGGCTCTTTTCCACTCACAAGTCAGCTTTTTTTTAAACAAGGCTCCATGTCAAAAGCCCTCTTTATTTTCTGGTCTGGGGTTTTGAATTAGCATTTCAGCCTGATACCTTGTGAATGGCACACAGTGATGGCTACTTGGAATGCAGCACATAGCTGGCTGGTCTGAAACATAGTAATTGTGTGTTATGGAGATGATGCTTGTGGAATAAAGACGATGTCAACTGCTTTACTGCACAAAGCCATATGAAGCAGCTTTGTATACAGAAGGTCTGTCTGGTTCAAATAAGAGGGAGAGAGTCAATTGGCAACAGGCCGTAATCGATCGGGTATAAAACAAGCACCTTAGAGAGACAGAGTCTCTCAGAAGTAAAGATGGGCAGAGGTTCAGCAATCTGCCAGAAACTGTACTTACAAATTGTGAGGCAATTTTAGAAATATGTTCCTCAATGTAAAAATGGAAAGACATTAAATTTGCCGTCATCTCCAGTACATGATATTGTCAAAAGAATCAGAGAATCTGGAGATATCTCTGTGTGCAAGGGACACAGCCAAAAACCAATACTGGATGTGTGTGATCTTTGAGCCTTCAGACAGTACTGCATTGCAAACAGGCATAATTCTGTCATGGAAATCACTGCATGGGCTCATGAAACCTTTCAGAAATGGGGGTCTGTGAACCCAGTTTGCTGTATCATCCACAAATATACACTACCAGTCAAGAGTCTGGACATGCTTGGCCATACTCCACTATGGCCAAGCGTGTCCAAACTTTTGACTGGTAGTGTATATACCACCATTTGTTTAAAGGAGAAGTATCAAATTGTTGATTACAACTGAAATAAGTTAACTGTATTAATAAGATGATTGGCATAAATTTGTCAACGCTTTATACTCTATTCAAAGTCATTTTTGAAGCAGGGGTGGTTAAATTAGCACTTAATAGTAGTGTCTCAGATGTGAGTGTTCCTTTTTCATTCTTTTACATGATTATAAGTTTAATGCCTTTGTGTTTTCAAGTGTTTTTAAGCAAATGTGTATATATATATTACATATATATTATGGTCATTACCTTGTGCGTACAGAATTTTATTTTGCTCAGATTTAGTTGATCTGGCTGAAGGCCTGATGAGCTCATGCCTTAGCAAGGTGTCTGTCTATAGTTTACAAGATCACTACTATTCCTAGAATGCCCAAACCTAGTGAGTCTTCACCCAAATTGTGAGTGAATTGTGGGAAAAGGTTGTATTTGTCATTTTTTGGGCACTTTTCCAATTTCACAAGAACCTTTGACTTTGACTGGGTTGTAGTGTTTATGAACTGAGTGTTTGCATATGTCGCTCTGGCATGTTTTCTGACTGTCGGTCCATCCGCCTGTCCCTTACAAATTTTGTTACTATTACAGGAGCTGACTTGTTGGCTAGCTCTTTACCAAACTGTGGCTAATGCCTGTGATGGGTAGAAGCTCCGATAACGCTTATGAGGTTGTGGGGTGCAAAGGTCAAAGTCACACAGAGTCATTAATGAAATTCTTTTTACCATCATAGGAGCTGACTGGATCCTTGTCAGTATATGTATTGATAATCACTAGGATGAGTAGAAGAAATGGTCACGGGGTGGTCAGTGATAGCACCATAGGACCTGATTAGACTCTTTAATCTTTGCCAATGTGCGTATAGTTAATCACCATGATGGGTAGAAGAATTGCTAACATTTTTGAGATCTATGCGTCTGTCTGTCTGTTCCAAAATTACCATTACAGTGGCTGAATTGTTTGCGGGATCTTTTCCAAACCTTGTGTGGTTAATACTTATTTGCGGGTAGAACATCTCATAACATTTATGAGTTTGTGGGATGAATGGTCAGGGTTACATGGGGTCAGATTTAATTCAGAGCCATACTGGCTGAGTTCTGGGCGTGTCATTTAATGCTTGAGAATGTCTCAAGCTAGGGCTGGTCAAGAACTAGGGCTGTTATGACTGTTTGTGAGTCTCCTTGACTTCTCAGTGGATTTGAATTCTCATTAGTTTGTGCGATACGACAAACCAGTGATAAGAAAACTTTAAGTACTTCACACTAACCTATGAATTGTGATGGATTGTGATTTGCTACAGCATTGATGTTATGTTGATTTAAAAAAAAAATTACAGACTAAGCCATCATTCCAATAATTAGAAAAATTATGGAAGAAAGTATAATTCAAAATTACCATAAACTGTCAACTTTGTGTTGATGCCCTTTATGTTCATTTTTACTCTCCTTTATAGTATTTCTCTAAGCAGCTGTCATATTGAATACTAACATTTTGCTCTATTTTGTAGTCTTTTGATCACTTTTGATCACCCTTGTCTTTTATGAACACATTTATCTGCTAATATGCTGTAATGTTATAAACAGCAAAAGTAAATTTTGTAAGAAAAATATTCATAAATTAGGAATGCGTAGGAATTCTTGTAGCCACTCAAACATCTCCAATGTGACCACCGGATGGAGCCATTGCATCAGAAAAACAAGAAATCTTCGGTACCCTTGAAAACATCTACCCTTTTTTGTACAGTTTTATCCACATTAAATAATAATTTTTAATATTTGTGTTTTCAAAGTAAAGCACTTACTGTTTGGACATTTATTGTAATTGTTAAGAAAAAGGCCCAGCTGTTTATCTCATGTTACTGATTTAAAAAAAAAAAGATAAAGAAAACGAGCAAGACATGGTTGGGGTTGTTTGTAAGTCTTCACAACCTCAGGTGTTTTTTTCTCACCTAGCTTGTGATCAGCTCCTAAAATAGTTCAGATCTTTGCACCTTTCAGTCTCTTCACTGCTAAAAATGTACCTCCGCCTGCTCTCTTTTATTCTCCCTAAAGGGTCGCCACAGCAGATTAATCCACATTGATAATTTTACAGAGGTTTTTCTCCTTTCCTGACGCAACCCACATAGTGAGAGGGGCTTGTGTCCCCACCTAGAATCAAACCAGGGACCTTTCGCTTGTAAGGCAAATCTGTAAACCATTACACCACAGGGACACTCTTCAGTACCTTCATTAACTGTAGCTGGTTAATTTAAAAAAATGAGAACAGGAGTCATATTTCAGTCTGTTCAGTACTGCTGATCTAAACCACAACTCCTGTTCTCATCATTTTTTTTTAATTAATCACCTACAGCTAAAGTTAACGAAGATAATGATGGCTATTAGACTAGTTAACTGTTTCACTGCCATGTCTTGTTGATCGCAGTGTGATTTATAGTGGTTTAGTTGAACATAGTTGCATAGTAATCGTAAAGTATAGTGAATTGCAATAATAAAAAATGAGTCTGTTTTAATTGTAATTAAGATCTGCAAAATAATTGGGCTTCATGATGTTTTAACATGTCAGTATCCATCTATGGAAGCTCCTTTTCCTCTGTGATAATTTTAATGTGATGGAGTAGTGAGGCTAGGACAGCAAGCACTCTATGTGGTGAGAATATGAAATGTTTTTTTACTGCAATAGTAAGGGTGAGTTTTATACCAATTGAACAAACACACAGCTGACATGGAAAATATGCAGGATGTGTTAGAATGAAGCTCTTGCTGGCCATCCCCTGTCGTAGTAAATGCTAAATAACTTATCCTATGGATTTGTCAGCCTTCCTCCTATTCTTACCATGCTCTATAGCTGCCACTGCCAACCACAGTTATTTATTATAAAATAAAATTCCATTTGACACATGCCATTATCCGTAAAAGGCGCGTATTGCAGTCCCTGCAGCTGAAGCCTGTGTTTCTTTTCTTCCCTCTCTTTGCCATTTTTAACATGTCTGTCCAAAATGCTGTACTCATTTTGGTAACATAACTGAAAATGTCTATCTAAATGCTCAGAAACATAGGAAATGTTATTGGGGTATCATTGGCTTTTTGGTTGAAAGATTTATTCTGATAAAAGTAGATTAAACAGAGAGGCAGAACAAAAACAGAACCATATTGAAAAGAGATAAATCTTATGACAAAGATGGCTTTAGTATAAAGGAGATACTATCTTTAATATTTCATAATGTACCCTGTGTTATCACTCTCGGTTGCCATTTCCTTTGTAAGGTTTATCTCATTTTCAACAGAAATGTATTATTGTTCTCTGCGTGTGTTGTCCTCATGTTTCCTCACATGGGATGGAAAGCAGTGATCTTCCTGGTAGTGCATTATGTCTGTTGTCTGTGCACTACCTCTTTACCTGGCTTCTCTGACCACACTGTTTACCAGAAAAGCTGTTAACTGAGTGGCGCATTTGGAAAATGACGTGTTTGTGTATTAATGCTGTAAATGCTTGTATGCATTCATGTTCATATTTAGCCCAGTAAAAATGTGAAAATGTGTTCCTGTTTGTAAGCATATGTACTATATAGCTGGCGGTGTGTGTGTTTGTGTGTGTGTGTGTGTGTGTATATATATATATATATATATGAGAGAGAGAGAGAGAGAGAGAGAGAGATAATCTGTTCTCACACATGCATGTTGACATATGATGCATCTGAGCATGCAAAAGTGCATTTACATACACAAGAATGTCTGAGCAGTTTTTCTGTATCTCAATTTCAGTTCACATACTTTAAGTTGCTCTTTCTGTGTGTGTGTGTGTGTGTGTGTGTGTGTGTG
The DNA here is from genome assembly GCA_015106775.1 of Etroplus canarensis. NCBI lineage: Eukaryota > Metazoa > Chordata > Actinopteri > Cichliformes > Cichlidae > Etroplus > Etroplus canarensis. The sequence continues at coordinate 4,693 of VUQH01006600.1, read as the reverse complement.
TGTATGTGTGTTTGGGATCAGTGGGTCACGGATTCTGCAACCAGCGCAGGTGTGTGACATGCTGAGGGGCTTGATTCTGGTGCTCTGCTTCTCCATGATGCATTACGTGGATTATTCCATGATGTACCACCTGATCAGAGGGCAGTCTGTCATCAAACTCTACATTATCTACAACATGTTGGAGGTACTCCACATTTCACGCACTGATTTCTAAAATTTGGTGGCAGCTTTTACTTGGATCACATTATTATATGCAAGGTTGCAGCTGTTGCCTCTGCAAAAATGTTACAGACTAAGTCTAAAATTCAAAGTGAAGTGTTTTTACATTTTTAGTGTTTGCACATTTTCATTTTTGTGAATACAAACTGTATACTGTATACTGTATTTATATAAATCTGACATCTAGTTTCCATGTTTTGCATTCTACAAGCCTACAGATTTTCTGCTCCCTCTGATTCATCATACAAATATTACAAACTGTGGCTTAAATGTCCCTATCATAAAACTTATATGGTTTAATAAGAACCTGAATTTTATGATTGATATGCAAGAAATCAATATGGAGCATATTTTCAGCAGACTTTTGCATGAGATTGATAATTGTCTTCTTAAATCCCAAAATTTTAATACATAAGTACAATGTTATGTCATGTATGTTGAATTTGTTGCTAGAATCTTAAGACCAGTACACATTCATATAGATAAAATAAAAGAGAAATGGCCAAAACTTAATTGTTACATTAGGTTAACTTTTTTTAATCCTTTCTTCCTCTGTAAGGTTGCAGACCGTCTATTCTCCTCCTTTGGACAAGACATCCTGGATGCTCTGTATTGGACAGCAACAGAACCCAAAGAACGCAAAAGAGATAGTATAGGCGTCATCCCTCACTTTTTCATGGCTGTCTTTTATGTCTGTATCCTTCATGTTAAAATTTGATAACGGCATTATGGGTGTTTTAAAGTCTTAACAGGCAAATTTTAGAGCCGTCAGGAAAGTAAACAGATTTGTATTCTTAGAGGAGTTCTGAGTTGTTTCCTCTTCCCTAACTTCAGTTTTATTTATGACAGATGATGCATGGTTACAGTCTCATAATGCTTCTCAGTGTTTTTTCTTTGTAAACTCTTTATAGCCAATGGAGAAGATGAAGTGCTGCCTGACTTAGCTGACAACCACCAGAATTAAATTTGTTTTGAGTTTCTTTTGGCTTGACAGATAGACTACTACTGGAAGGCAGCAAAGATTAGTTTCTGATGTGGTCTAAAGCAAGATTGAAGAAAAAGACAGGGTTGTAAACAAAGCCTTAGCATAACATATTTATCTGTACTTAAGCTCATATCTCTTGTTTAAACAGATGTTGTCATTTATTTTAATTATTGGATTTCAATGCGAACATTTCTTTAAAAAAAGAAAACAAAATAACTGAATTGCCTTTGGTGACTAGACCAAAAGAATGACTGCCAGTTACAGTAATAGGTGTTTGTGCTCGACACTAAATCTGTTGCTTCAATTCAGAGGTGATCTGTTTAACCACTAGATTACATTGGTTTGAATTAATATTTACAGGCGTGGGGTTTCGTGATCATATTGCTTGGTTTGAGAAGTTGTTTTCCTAAATATGTTTTTTCCTCAGTCCTTCATTCTATCCTCATCATGGTCCAAGCCTCCACCCTCAATGTCGCTTTCAACTCCCACAACAAGTCCCTGCTCACCATCATGATGTCCAACAATGTCAGTACACAGAACACACATGAAGAGAGATTTATGTTTGTAACACACGATCTAGTGCACAGCGAACTGCCTGAAGTAATTGTTTAAGCAATTAGACTCTTGCACAAACAGAAAAAAGTATTTGCATGCTGATGTATCCTGAAAAATGAAAGCTGACACATTGGTGATGAAATGTTGCCGTTGCAGCTGCAACAAGACAATTATACTTTGTCTTCTTTTTCCATAAATATGCTGACTGCATCTTTTTTCTTTTGTTTTTCTGTTCCCTCAAACACAGTTTGTGGAGATCAAAGGAAGTGTGTTCAAGAAATTTGAAAAGAACAACCTATTCCAAATGTCCAACAGTGGTGAGATATCCAATGCCTTATCAAAAAATGTAATGCGTTCTTAGTAGTTTTAAAAGAGCACTGGTATAAAGACGCATCAAAAACACACTTTCGTTTAATTTCTCTTCTGCTTCTGTCAGTCTCAAAATTTACACTACAAAAATAATTACTTGTAAAAATGTTCTTTGTGTTTGCATCCCCCAATAGACACAGTTATCATTTGAACCATGCAGCCCAGCTAAAGTGTAAAAACGGAAGAAGATTAGAATCAAAAGAAAATTACAGGCAACTGACTACATTATGTACCGTAATTTGCCTGTCAAAATATTTTGTTTCTGGTGTTTCTTTAAAAGTGATGTAGCCCTTCAGAATACTAGTACTGAAGTCTGAATGGTGGCATTGGGACAAAGCTAAAATATTACCAATAGACTGAATTTGTTGAGTGTTCAGCTGATACAAATATCTTTTCATTAATATTAGTGTTCAAAGCAAAATGACAACAGTAACATTTTTTCCTCTCAAATAAATACTGTAGTTAGATATATAGATGTGTGACATCTTTAAAAAAAATCCTTAAAACATGGGAAACATTGAAGCCTGCAAAGAATTAATTAGTCCTCCTTTGGGAAACATCAATGAATCTGGCTTTGAATGAACAGCCCATATATTTGATTAAAAACTTTTCTCTTTAGATTCCAAAAGACAACAGGCTTTTATCTCTGTCGCTCTTATTGTAATCAGAGGAGCGCGGAACACAATAAACCTCAATCATTTGCCATTTCTCTCACTATCACTCACATCTTGGTATACTGCTTGTTCATGCAGCTGGGCTTAGCTATTAAAAGCATGATATTATTTGTACAGCTAATGGGCAAACCTTTATAGCTGTGTCCTGTAAATTATTGTAGGTTAAGGTTTATAGGATATAATCCTGTGGTAAAATCCAATATTGCTGTGCTATGCTGCTATTCTTGTATGAATAATTACTTATGAAACTGCTAGATCTGACTTTCTCACGCCACCTGCTCAGACACAAAACTGCTATAGAACCAAACATAGCTTGCACTCAGCTGTGGCTTAACTGAAGATGCTTACTTATCTCATTTTCTTAGCCAGGTTATTTTATAGTTGTAATAACACATTTGTTCATTTTGTCCCACAGATATCAAAGAACGATTCACTAGCTATGTTCTGCTGCTCATCGTTTGTCTCAGGAATATGGAGCAGTTCTCGTGGAACCCAGGTACCCATCTGTTTCTCCCCTTTTCTGTCAGTGACTTTGGGCAAGCACAGTGTACTTTGATCTGGTCTACTGGGTGAGCGGCATCGGAGCTGGTGACACCAACAGACTGAATAAGCTGATCAGGAAGGCTAGCTCTGATTGGCAGCAAACTGGACACTTTCGAAGCTCTGGTGGAGAGGAGGTCACAGAAAAGTAGCAAGTAGCAAGTCTTCACTATTATTTTATTATTCGACTGCTATGACAAAAGATAAGACGTGTTTTTATATTACTGTAGAAGTAAGGTTTGTTGATCGTAAAGGCGTTAAGAGTTACCAAAAAAAAAAAATGAATAATTCCAACCCAACACTGGGGTCAGTGCTTACTATGGTAAAAAAAAAAATTGCAAAAATGCAGAGCAGCTCTTTTCTTGCTGTTTCAGCTGACCCACTGCAACACCTTTGAGAGTTTTTGTCAATAAACCTCAGTCAGTGAGACAGAGCAAAGTGAGGGATGAGGGCTGGGAGTTTCTGTATGACAGCTGTCTGAAAACAGTCAGCTCCTCCTGCCAGTCTCAAAGTCAGACACACAGTAGATGACAGACGTGGCCTGTCAGCTGAAATCATAACAATCATGTACTAATACTAGTAGAGCTACAGCCTTCGTTTGCTGAAGTCATACAAATCACACGTAGTTTACTTATCCACTACGCTATATTAGTGGTGTCTGAACTTTGATTTTGTTGTAAATTAGAAGCAAAAGAGAGCTAATAGCTACTAAAGACCTTTAGGGCCCTGTCATACCATGACAATTTAACAAGCGTATGCTGATGCATCCAAATTCCTTTAAAACGCTGGTATGTGCAGAACAATGATGTTATATGGACATATACATAGCATATTGCTAACATATATAGAACATAATACCAGCGAATACTAGCATATTGTCAGCATTCACAACTTGAAGCCCATTTATACCACTTCCCTTAAATGCAGCACATACACCATTATACAGTAGTTGTATGTTATAAACCCATTCAGTACGACTGGAACACGTCAAATACGTCTACAAACGTCAATATGCATTGGAGATAAGTTCGATGTATGTTACACGTACAGTGGGTACGGAAAGTATTCAGACCCCTTTAAATTTTTCACTCTTTGTGCCATTTGCCAAAATCAAAAAAGTTCATTTTATTTCTCATTAATGTACACTCAGCACCCCATCTTGACAGAAAAAAACAGAAATGTAGAAATTTTTGCAAATTTATTAAAAAAGAAAAACTGAAATATCACATGGTCATTAGTATTCAGACCCTTTGCAGTGACACTCATATTTAACGCACATGCTGTTCATTTCTTCTGATCCTCCTTGAGATGGTTCTGCTCCTTCATTGGAGTCCAGCTGTGTTTAATTAAA